>JAJHZJ010001083.1:0-208713 GCA_023548195.1 Bettongia penicillata ogilbyi
TTTTCTATTTTACTCTCTGGTTCTAGAATATCAGGGAAATTTTCCTTGATAATTTCTTGGAATATAATGCCCAAGCTCTTTTCTTGATCATGATTTTCAGATAGACCAATAATTTTTTAAATTATTTCTTCTGGATCTATTTGCCAGGTCAGTTGTTATCTCCAGTGAGATATTTCACATTGTCTTCTGTTTTTTCATTCTTTTGGTTTTGTTTTATAATTTCTTGGTTTTCTCATATACTCATTGGCTTCTGTCTGCTCCATTCCAATTTTTAAGGAACTCTTTTCTTCAGTGAGCTTTTGAACCTCCTTTTCCATTCGATTAATTCTGCTTTTTAAAGTATTCTTCTCCTCATGGATTTTTGAGTCTTTCATCATTTGGGTTAGTCTATTTTTAAAGGTATTATTTTCTTCAGAATTTTTTTGTACTCTTTTAGGGAGCTGTTGACTCGCATGATTTTCTTGCATTACTCTCATTTCTCTTCCCAATTTTTCCTCCATCTCTCTTACTTGATTTTCAAAGTTCTTTTTGAGCTCTTCCATGGCCTTAGAACCACTGCATATTTTTTTTAGAGGTTTTGGATGTGGAAATCTTGACTTTTATGTCTTCCTCTGGTGGTATGCTTTGTACTTTCTCACCTGAAAGGAGGAAGGAAAATACCTTTCTACCAAGAAAGTAACCTTCTATAGTCTTATTTCCCCCTCTTTTTTTGGCACTTCTCTGCCAATTACTTGATCTTTGGATTCTTTTTCAAAATGTGGAGGGTATACTACCCTAGTCTTCAGAGGTTTGGTGAAGCTGTTCTCTGAGATATCTCAAGGGACCTGTAAGTTCTCCATTCCTCCGAGGTGGCACAATCAAAGGAGAGGAGTTTACTCCTCTCCTGGCCTGTGCTGTGGTCTGTGAGCAACCACAAACACTCTGTTCTGTCCAGGATCTGCAGCTAGGATTCATTCCTAGGATCCATCAGCTCCATCACACCACTGCTCCTCCTCAGCCCAGGAGCCCCACTCAGGACTGAGACCTAGATCAGTCACTCTATTTGCTCAGGGTCTTTATGCCAAGGGCTCCAAAAGTGAATGCTGCTGCCACAGTGACTACCACCACCCTGGTCCTGCGGCTGCGGCCAGACCATGCTCCCCTCTTATCCAGGTGTATTTGATCTTTGTGAATTGAGAAATCTGGGAACCACAGCAGCTGCCTGTGACTCAGCACTCTTGTGCCTGCTCCAGTCCTGTGTATGCTACCTGACCCAGGCTGGGCTGCACTCTTCTCTGAGCCTGATGTGATAGACCTTTCCTGTCAGCCTTCCAGGCTGTCTTGAGCCTATTTCACTCCTTCATTTTGTGGCTTCTACTACTCTAGAATTTTTTAGTCATTTTAACAGGTATTTTATGGACTATGAGGGGAGAGCTTCTACAGTTCCATCCTTCTACTCCACCATCTTCTGGTGTTGTTTTCTGTATTGAAAAATTGCAAGAAGTTTTCATGTATTCTTACAATATGGCATTTAGGTACAATGACCTGCCATATGCTTCTGAGAGCCTATTGTCCTCATTATCCATGAATAATCTTGTCTTCTCAATGTGTCTTGCTTATATAGAAAGTATGTGCTCTTTTAAAATATTATTGCTTTTTCCAGATTTTCCTCTTTAGCATATTGGTTTTTCTAAGCATCGTACTTTCACCACTTTGGAAAGATAAGCTACTATGGATTTCTTTTTTCTACCTCGCTATATTTTTTCCTGATGTGGAGGCCATGAATTCATGCTTGTTATCTCCTAACTTCTCTCATGAATCTAATTTCTCTCTTGAATAATTCTAGAACATCTTGCTGGGATTCCATACTCTTTTGGCAATCCACAAGATTCTATATTTCAACAGGCTGAGGTTCATTGTTTTTATTCTTGCAATATTTATTTAAAAGTTTTTGTAGTCTTTTGATTTTCTTTGTTCCCAGTGTTCCCAACTTATTTGATATCTCTCCTGTGGATTTATCTGTTTATGTGATACTAGTTTAACTGAATTTTCTTTCTCTTGAAATCTTTGATTATTTTGGGCTTTCCCCCCTTATAGTCTGTCATTAACTTTATGACTTCCCACCTTTTATGGTGGGTTTATCCCCAGACCAGCATCACAAGACTATTTTCGCATCTTCCAACATTACAGTGTTTACACTGGCTTTCAACCTTGTTCCAAGCAGCTTTTGAGGTTACAAGATTGGTTTCATCTGAATTCTAGTTTTCTTTCCTCTATACCTGGCACAGCTATGCATGCTGGCCCTTGTCCTAGCTCCTTCCATTCTTTAGTTTTATTGCTGGGACAACTAAGGTCCTGAAACAGAGTGGTCAAGGTGTATATCTCTGGCATCTTTTCTGCTGCTTTGGGGCTCCACAGTGTATGGACCAACTATCCCAGGAAGATGGAAATGCAGTGCCTCCCTCATTTTTCCCCTCCCATTTTCATAGCTGGTAAGAATTGCAAGAATTAATGTCACCTATATTTTGTTACAAGATGTTGGGGAAAGAACTGGATTGGTGTATGTGAATAGATACCCTCCAGTGGTAGGGAAATCCCTGAGTTCCAAAACATAAGCCTGTGGGATTATCTGTGCACTATGCAAGGTCATGGTGGCTTGTGGCTAAAGGTGATTACATTATGAATTATCATTATCCATTGTTAAATTTATAACATTGCCATTTTGTTGCACTCCTTGCTTTCTTGTCCTTTGGATTAAGCTATTATCTCTCCACCTCTTGTACTTTATTTCTCTGTTTTTTTCATGCAATGTAGTGGAGATTGGAGAAAATGTCTGTTCTTCCATCTTGTTTTCTACATGACTCAGAAGTAACATACATACGTAGATATATAAGTCCACATATACATACATATATGTAAAGATATAACTGTATATCTGAGTGTATGTGTATGTACACATACACACATATACATATATATTCATAGTTATTTCCTGGCCTAATTGCACATTATAGTGCAAGCTCTTTGAAATGAGGAATCATATTTTTCTGTTCTTTTTATTGCTTGAACAATAGTTGGCACAGAATGTGATTAATAAATATGATTTGATAAACTGCTTAAATGCTTTGAGTTCTCTAAATTCTGAGTTATATTTCTTATTAATTTCATTTTTATGGCTTTCATTTCTATTTTGAGCCAATTTGCTTTTTTTTTTGTCGTACCATGGTTCTCTGGGGTATCCACTGGGTTCTGTATTTTTCTGGCATTTGACAATTTTCCTCTGTTTTATTTAATTTAAGAGAACTTCATAATCTTTTTGAAAATTTAATACTCTTCTAATTTTAGAACAATTCCTGCTGATTTATCTTTTGTTCTTTGGATTTCAGTTTTTTTTCCTTTGCAAAGCTTTGGTGTTTCATAATTTTTTTCCTTATATTATTTAGTGACTCATTTTCTTACCCTTTCTTGGTGCTGGTGAGTATACAGCAAGGTTGGGCTACAAGGCTGCTCAAGTATTCTCATGTTGAAGTATAAAGGATATTCTGATTTGGATCCCTAGATTGAATAACCTTAAGGTGGAAGGGACAGGCCTTAGTGAATTTCAGTCTTTTTGCTGTCAGGGTCAGAACAGATTAAAATGCTGTGCCCCTACTCAATTCATGCCTAATCTGTCCTCTTTATTTTTTGTGAAATGGAGTGTGCTGGCAGACTCAGTCGCTTGTAGTATGCTAGAGGAACAAGCTCATGAATTCCTTCCTGTACATATTCAGCTCTGTGTGTCTATATGTCTATAAATGTATGTATGTATATATGTATGTACATATACATATATACATACAGACAGACATATATAAAATTTCCTTCTAAAGAGATTTCGAGAGTGAAAGAAACCTACAGAAAATGTCTAATCCAGAGGTGGGGTCGAGGCCATCTGTGACTCTCTGGGTCCTCAAGTGTGTCCCTTTGACTGAATCCAAACTTCACGGAACAAATCCTCTTAATAAAAGGATTTGTTTTGTAAAACTTGGACTCAGTCAAAAGACTGCACTCATGGACCTAGAAGGCCACATGTGGCCTCAAGGATGCAGGTTTCCCACCCCTGGTCTAACCTACCATATTGATGGCGGCATGGACCTCAAACTCCTGGCAAATATATTCTGATTGGCACTTGTTAGGTAAGCTCCAGTTCTGGCCAGCAGGACTAATGTTTCAAAAACATTTTGGAAATTCCCTATTTCTCAGAGCTATAATAGCAGATTTTCTTTCAAAAATCTTAACTATTATGAAAGTATATAAGCTAGTTTAAAGACGTTTTTTCAACATATTAACGATGAATCAACTATGAGGTATTGTCTGTATGTCTGAAGCCCCAGCATATGGGTAGTTTTAATTTACAAGCCTCTGTTAGACTTTCCACAAACAGGCTCCCTTAAACAAAATGTCCTTCTCTTTCTCGCTCCCAGCTCTGGGCTTGCCTACATCCTTCAGTTCTGCCTGCTGTCTCTGACTAAGTTTCTCTCTGCTCTGCAACTGGTTGATCAATTAAAGAAACTGGGGATGTTTAGTCTAAAGAAAACTGGAAGGATCACTGATGGACTGTGGTAATACAACAAAGAAAACAATATTACAAAGTTAATTTATAACTTTAATGCTTCACTGATTTTAACTATTAAGGGGATACTTTATAAAAGTAGATTAAAAAATCACTATTGGTTCTAAAAGATGCCTAACTATCACTTACTTTGCAAAAGTTAATTTGGGCTAATTAGTGTAGGTCAGATTATTATTTCACATACATTATCTTCTAGAAATTCCTCCCCTTTGAGGAATTTGGGAATCTCTGACAATTAGCTCAAAGGACCTATAAGATGGAAGACAAATCTGTGCACAGACATGAAAGTGACTTTAAAATGATATTCAATGTCAAGATGTAATTGAGTGAAGACAAACTGATCACAACAGCTCCATAATTTGGGTGGTACCTCTCTGGGGTCGGAATCAGGAAACTTGTAAGTGTGTAAATCTGGCTATGACTATAAAGGATTTTCTAGTGGTTTCTGTACAGTCATATGTACACGTATCCACATGATTCCCATACACAATATCAAGAAAGGTGATTACAAATGTCTATACTAAGGAATACAATGAAACAGAACCTTAAGAAAAATTTTTACCTCAGTGATTTTTTTTCTACCTCAAGGACCCTTCATAGATACAAGAAAAATGAAATTTGTCAGTAGATGGAGGGACCAAATGAAGACACAGAAAGGGACAAGGTACTTTGGGACTCTAGCTTTGAGTTCTGCCAAACCTGGGGTTGTTGGAATTGATGGTAATGACCTGAAAGTCATTGAGAAAGTAGGTGATGCATGCAGCAAAAGCAAAGTTTATATCTCAGAGAATCCAGTAAAATGTTGATTTCTATTTGAGAAATCCTTTTGGAGAGACATGCCAAGTCATTAACAAAGATCAACTGGATGAGAAGCAAACCTATTGATCTCAGCCTGGGACAAGGAAAAAAGGTGGTGGTATAAAGGACTAGGAGAAAGGAGTTCCCCAGGGCTGAAGCTTCAGCCTGAGAGAGAAGAGAAACCTCAGTGCTATGCCATTGTCATTGATTCTTTTGTTTAGGGGAACAATCAGAGCTCACAGTCAGAATCAACAGATCCTAGAGAAAAACACAAGAAAATGATAACATTTCTTTTTTTTCTTTTTTATTTTTTTAAAATTTATTTATTAAACTTTTTACATTCATTTTCACAAAATTTTGGGTTCCAAATTTTCTCCCCATTTGTCCCCTCCCCCCACCCCAATACACCAAACATTCTAATTTCCCCTATCACCAGTCTGCCCTCTCTTCTATCCTCCCTCCCTTTTCTTGTCTCCATCTTCTCTTTTGTCCTGTAGGGCCAGATGACTTTCTATTTCCCCTTAACTATATTTCTTATTTCCTAGTAGCAACAACAATACTCAACAGTTGTTTCTAAAACTTTGAGTTCCAAATTCTCCCCATCCCTCCCTCTCCACCCATTTCCTTTGGGAGGGCAGGCAATTCAATATAGGCCATATCTGTGTAGTTTTGCAAATGACTTTGATAGTAGTCATGTTGTGTAAGACTAACTATATTTCCCTCCATCCTATCCTGCCCCCCATTGTTTCTATTCTGTTTTTTAATCCTGTCCCTCCCTGAGTGTTGACTTCTAATTGTTCCCTCCTCCCATTGCCCTCCCTTCCATCATCCACCCCACCCTGCTTATCTCCTTCTCCCCCACTTTCCTGTATTGTAAGATAGGTTTTCATACTAAAATGAGTGTGCATTTTATTCATTCCTTTAGTTGAATGTGATGAGAGTAAACTTCATGTTTTTCTCTCAGCTCTCCTCTTCTTCCCTCCACTAAAAAGTCTCCTGCTTGCCTCTTCTATGAGAGATAATTTGCCCCATTCCATTTCACCCTCTCTCCTCCCAATATATTTCTCTCTCACCGTTTACCTTAATTTTTTCAAGATATGATCCCAACCTATTCAATTCACTCTGTGCTCTCTGTCTCTGTGTGTGTGCATGTGTGTTTGTGTGTGTGTGTGTGTGTGTGCATGTAATCCCACCAACTACCCAGATACTGAAAAGTTTCAAGAGTTACAAATATTGTCTTTCCATGTAGGAATGTAAACAGTTCGACTTTGGTAAGTCCATTAGGACTTCTCTTTGCTGTTTATCTTTTCATGCTTCTTCTCATTCTTGTGTTTGAAAGTCACATTTTCTTTTCAGCTCTGGTCTTTTTTATCAAGAATGCTTGAAAGTCCTCTATTTCATTGAAAGACTAGTTTTTCCCCTGAAGTATTATACTCAGTTTTGCTAGGTAGGTGATTCTTGGTTTTAGTCCTAGTTCCTTTGACTTCTGGAATATCCTATTCCACACCCTTCCATCCCTTAATGTAGAAGTTGCTGGATCTTGTGTTATCCTGATTGTATTTCCACAATACTGGAATTGTTTCTAGCTGCTTGCAAGATTTTCTCCTTGACCTGGGAATTCTGGAATTTGGCCAAAATGTTCCTAGGAGTTTCTCTTTTTGGATCTCTTTCAGGCGGTGATCGATGGATTCCAACAATACTTATTTTGCCCTCTGGTTCTAGAATATCAGGGCAGTTTTCCTTGATAATTTCATGAAATATGATGTCTAGGCTCTTTTTTTGATCATGGCTTTCAGGTAGTCCCATAATTTTTAAATTGTCTCTGCTGGATCTATTTTCTCGGTCAGTTGTTTTTCCAATGAGATATTTCACATTCTCTTTGATTTTTTCATTCTTTTGGTTTTGTTTGGTGATTTCTTGGTTTCTCAGAAAGTCATTAGCCTCCATCTGTTCCATTCTAGTTTTAAGAGAGCTAGTTTCTTCAGTGAGCTTTTGAACCTGTTTTTCCATTTGGCTAATTCTGCTTTTGAAAGCATTCTTCTCCTCATTGGCTTTTTGAATCTCTTTTGCCAATTGAGTGAGCCTATTTTTCAAGGTGTTATTTTCTTCAACATTTTTTAGGGTCTCCTTTAGCAAGGTATTGACCCATTTTTCATGCTTTTCTTGCATGTCTCTCATTTCTCTTCCCATCTTTCCTCCACCTATCTAACTTGATTTTCAAAATCCTTTTTGAGCTCTTCCATGGCCTGACCCCATTGGATATCTATTTCAGATGTTTGGGATACAGAGGCCTTGACTTCTATGTCTTTACCTGCTGGTAGGCATTGTTCTTCCTCATCAGAAAGGAAAGGAGGAAATATCTGTTCACCAAGAAAGTTACCTTCTATGGTCTTATTTTATTTTCTCCTTTTCTGGGCATTTTCCCAGCCAGTTACTTGACTTCTGAGATTCCTTTCCACCCCCACCTCACTAGTGCTCGGGGTCTGAGATTCAAATTCTGCTTCCCAGCCTCAGGGCTTTCAGCGGGGGGCAGGGCTGCTATTCAGTGGGATTAAGTTCAGGTTCTCAGGTGAGGGCAGGGCGTCTGCCCAGGCTCGTTTTATGCAGAGACCTTCAACAATGGATCAAGCTCCTGACTGCTTTGGGAGCCCAGGTCTGCTATTGCCTCCCAAGGGGCCCTGAGTTATGGAGACACCCCGCTCCCCTCTCGGCCAGCCAGATAGGGTCTCTCACTGACCCGTAGCACCTGTGGGTGGAGGGACCTTCGCGGCTGCTGGAGATTTCATCCCTGAAACCTGCTTGGATCTGCTCCCCTTGGGGCCGCTGGCCAAGGCAGGGCTGAGCTCCACTCCAGGTCCAGTTTGCGATGGACCTTTGGGGTCGATTTTTCAGGGCTCTCTGGAACGGAAATCTCCTCCACTCTGTTGCTGCGTGGCTTCCACTGCTCCAGAATTTGTTGGGAGTTCTTTTTACAGGTAATTTATGGGCTGTTGGTTCGGAGCTAGCATATGTGAGTCTTTCTACTCTGCCATCTTGTCTCCTCCCCTGATAACATTTTTTGAGATGAGAGAAGTTCTTCCTATGATATCATTACAGTGATCCTTCACTTTTATTTTCATCCAGAAAAAACGCTTGAGAATTTATCTTTTGATACAGTCAAGGTGAACTTCTGGGGGGGCGAATATTGATCTGGAAGTCATTAAGTGTATTTTTCATCTTCCTTTCCTAAAGTGCTCCTTTATGAATTTTTGCCTGTCACATTATATTTGCTTGATATGTGTTTATTGATTAATTGATTTGCTCTAGCAAAACAGTTATAAAAGTCTCATAACAATATCAGAACCTAACACAAATGTGCTGGTAACAAATGGGTTGCTTGGTTGGGACTATAAGGCTGAATTTATATCAGGAACCATAGCTATAACATTTGAAGGTTTCAAGTCCCTTTTCCCAACAAGATTCAAGCTTATCCCTTTGAGTAAGATGATACTGGTCTTGGCACTTAGTAGAATCATGTCCTGATGTCTCCATCTATAAGAGGTGGAGAGATAGGCAGAGTCTGTGATAATCCGATCCCTCATTTCTCTGATGTGACTGACTCATGCATATGTTTGAGTTTGTGTTTGTGTCTCTGTGTAAGTTCATGTGCAGGTATACATATGTGTGGAATGTATAGACAACCCAACAGTTATTGACTTTTCCATTCCCAAATTACCCTTCTTTCAAGCCTATGCTGCAAACAAGAATTTCTTTTATTTTTTGAGTTTACTTCCCACCATCTCCTCATTCCCATTTGAGGCTGCTCCACCACAGTCTAAAATGATATGATTAATTTTTCTGAAATTTATTACCATAGTATTGAGTTTAGATCCATGATTCAATCATGGCCACAGGGAGATGGAGTGTCATGAGGGAGGAAGAGGAATAGATTGAAGAATAAACAAGGAAGGGATGAGAACATCTGTGTCATTGTTGCTACTCTGGCAACGATATGTGTCCTAGGCAACTTTTTGGGTCAAGAGACAAGGAAATGAAAAAAAGGAGTCTTAGTGAAATTAGGAAGATGGAATTTCCAATTTTGCCATTTACTGCTTGTGCAATCTAGAGAAAGCACTTTTTTTATCTGCCTCAGCTTCCTCACTTGTAAAATCATAAAGTTGAGTTAGATGACCTCTAAAAATGCTAAACAAGTGGCAGAAGACTCAGTTTCAGAACCATTTTAGAAAGACATGGTCTGACATTCTAAACGACAGGAATTGAAGAAACTGAGGAGGAACTGAGAAGGGATACAGATGAGAAAGAATCAGAGCTAAATTTTTTCATATATACATTAATCTAACTTCAGATCTTCTTAGATAGAGACATGACTTGCACTTGACTTTGTTTTGAGTGAGGGAAGGCTGTGCAGTTCAACAACCTCACTTCTCCTTCAGAGCCATCTAAATCCAGGATGAGGCAATTGGGGTTCAGTGACTTGCCCAAGGTCACATAGCTAGAGAGTGTCAAGTGTCTGAGATGAGATTTGAATTCAGTTTCTCCTGACCCTTGCACTGGTGTTATATCCACTGTACCACCTAGCTGCCCCACAAAAATCATGATAATATCAGTACCTAAAAGTAAAATATAGATGACAGAGATCATTTAGTTGGGACATCACATCAAAAATTATAGTCTTGATATTTGAATGGAAGGTCCTTTCTCCCATAGGATTCATGTTTGCATCTTTGGAAACAATGCTGCTAACTAGAATAAATCACTCAGTGATATTGTTTTCTCTGTCTACAAACCTTCAGAGAAGGAGAGCCTTGCATTTCCTGATTCATCATTTTTTTTGATTCACTGGATTACATGTGTATGTGTTTGTGTTTTTCTGCATGTGTTCATGTGCTATTATACATGTGGGGTGACTGTGCAGAGAACCCAGAGGTGCTTGATTTTTCCATGACAGATTTATATTTTCCGTTCTCCCATGATATTTAAAGATATTTCCCTTCCATTCTAGGAGAATAAGAGTTTGCCTTGTGCAGACCCACAACAGCTGAATATATTCCAACTTGTGGCTTCTCAGTTCTCTACCATTTCATTGTCTTGAGATTCTCCCCACACTGACAGTTGAGGTGGTTAATAATCAACAGCAATTCTATTAACACTGATGGAGGTGAACAGAGGTGAGGGGGGCAGAATAGTAAAGGAAGCAGAAGGAAGAGGACAGAACACCAGCCCCAGCAGTGATAAGCCCTCCATTTATCTTTTTATGAAGACACAGGACAATTAGAAAGTAGGCTTGCCAATGTAACGATCAGACAAGGCCCCCAACACTGAATTTGTAGTCAGAAGACTTTGTTGAGAATTTTAGCTGTCACTTAATAGCAAAGTGATTAAATCCAGTGATGTGGACCTTTTGCTTTTCTGCACATAAAAGACCCCATTCCCCATCTCTGTGCTTTTTATTGGCTGCCCCCCTGCAATGTTCACAACACTGAGGGCAACTACAAATATGTTGATGTAGTTCTGAATCACCAAGTATAACAGATTCCCCATATAGAAGGCTAAAGAAAAACATTTATTTAGATACCAGAAAGCCAAATTCTAGCACCAGAAAGTCAAATTCATCATAGTAACCAAAAAGTCAATGCACATTATCACTACAGGGGACAAAGCCATTCCCAAGTCTCTCTCCCCTTCATCCCTTGCTGGGGTTTTCCCACAAACAAACACTCACAAGCCTATCTGTGCCTGCTTGCCTGTGTCCTTCCCAGCTCCACCTAGCCTGATCAACTTCCTCCCAACTCTGCTCCAACTCTTCCTGTTCCACCCATTCAGCAAGCTCCTCTCACCACATGTGACTTAGGTTTCCAAGTTATTTAAGCAGGTCACATGGCCTATTAATGAATGGAAAAGATCTTCCCATTTAAATTACCATTACACATGCTTACAATGCTTTTTCTTCTCCCCTGTGCTACACAGCTTCTATGGCTTCCTTTTGGATTCAGCTCAACTCCCACCTTCCTTAGGAGGCCCTTCCAGGTCCTCTCCCCTCTCCATACCTCTCCATATACCCCCATTTTGAGTGACTTCCCCCTGAGATTTCCTCACATATAATTTGCCTATCTCTTATATAGACTTATTTGGAATACATTATACATATACACACATATAAAATATATATATATATATCTTTAAGCTATACAAAATGCTGTATGCATACATATATACATCACTATGTGTGTACATATGTGTATGCATGTGTGTATATATGTATGTACATATATATTTGATCCCCATAACAACTCTCAGATTTAGGTACAATAATTATAACTATTTTAAAGATGAGGAAACAGGTTTATAGTGATTAAGTGACTTGTCCAGGTTCCTAGGGGTAAGTGTCTAAGGCAGGATATGAATGAGGTGTTTTTAACTCCAAGCTCACTGTTCCCACTGCCACTTCTGGTTGCCTTGAAACATTTACTTGTGTCTTGTCTCATCCAATAGAAGTGAGTTCCTTGTGGGCAAGGGCAATTTAAAAATAAATTCCTCATATCCTCAAAATGAACACAGTTCTTGGCCTAAAGTAAATCTGTCATAAATGCATTTTGATAATTATGGGCATTTATTATGCACTTATTATCAACTGAGCATCAGTCCAAATGTTATGGATATAAAAAAAAAAAGACAAAAATACAGTTCCTACCCAGAAGCTGGTCACATTATAATGGGAAAGATAAGATGTCCTCAAAATTAATATAATATATATACAGTGTAACTAGTAGACATTTTAGAAAATATTCTGAGTCTCCTTCAAAATCAGATATTTGGCCTAAGTATTGAAGGAATCGTTTCAAGGAGAGAATAAAAAAGATAAGTAGCCAAGTGCAGGAAAAAATTGGAGCGCAGAGAGAGTCAGGTAAGGAGATTAATATGAAAACTATCACAGTGTTCAATGTGTGAGTAATCTTAGTGGACTTAACTACATTTCCTAGAAAAGTCTAAGGTAGATGTGTGAATTCAAACTTTGACTGAGTATCTTTCTATCTATCTATCTATCTATCTATCTATCTATCTATCTATCTATCTATCTATCTATCTATCTACCATCTTTCCCAGGATCATTTCACATGAACTTCACATCATTTACAGGTCTACCAGTGATCAGCTTTATGTTCTTCATATTCAATGTTTATTTTTTAAAATTAAATTTATTTTTTAAATTATAAAATTTTTATTTTTTCCCCTGCCCACCTTGACCCCCTCTCCAGTCTATAACCCAGAGTGATCTCCATGTAAAAAGCCAAGAGATAAAGTCAAACATCCCTAATAGCTTAGAAAAAGGTAAGAGAAGCAGAAATTATTAGTGAGCCTAGAGTATAGATATGAGAAAGACAGACATTCTAGAAGAACTCAAAGCAAAGTAAATAAAGATGAGACCCTCATCCCTTCCTATAGGAGGAGGAAGAGGCAAGGAAAGACACCTCTGTAAGACAATATTCTCTAGGGATCATGGGGAATATCTCAGACTATGTACCGGAGATGTTGCTAGATTTCTTTCATTTTCCCAACTAAAGGATTTCTCAGTAGGGTCTGTCTTCTGAAGGAAAAGATTTACATACAATTTCCAGTCAGTGAGGAATAGACATAAAGGTACATTTGTCCACTGGGTCTCTGTTGTTAGGATAGAGGCAAGTCTGAAATACTCTAAAAAAGATGATTGAGTGTGTGTATTCCTCTTGTGAGTTAATTTGTGCCAGCCTATGCATTTACTGCCTTTGAGAGGAGAGTATAATTAAGACCTTGTTTAGAGTAATTACATTATCTGAGCTCATCTCCCCTGGTGCTATGATTATCATGTCATCAGTACAAGACATCTTAGGATAGCCAGGGTTGTCATAGAAGAAGTAAACTTTTTTCACAGGTACAAATTAGATTCATGAGAATTCCCCTGAGCAATGATAAATGAATTGAGAAATAAAACAATTAGGATTAAAGGGAAGAACTTTTCTAAGCTTCTGGGAATGAAGACATCAGCAGGATCAACGGCAATTGAAAAATAGATAAATTAGAAACTCAAGGATAGAGGGCGACTGGGACTATGTCAATGGCTTAATGTCATCATCAGGCACTCTAGGAGGGGCCCAGAAGACTCTTTCTCATTCATTACATTTGACAAATTCACATGCCAACATCTGCTCTATTTCCATTTCCAAGGTCAATCAGAATTATCAGAAATCCTCAGGATATCCTCAAGTGTTCTTATAATGTTCATAATGTATGAGCTATACATTGTGAACCAAGTAAAGGCACACTTTCCTTAAAAGGAGAAACAACATTAAAATAACTATTGCATGGAAAGTCTTCAAACCTTCATAATGAGTGCAATTGACCTTCTCCCCACTCTGAAAACTTTTCCCATTTCTAGGTGAGATAGCACGATATAGTGAAATAAAACTTAGTCCAAGTACCTGGGTTTGGTTGCATGATCTAATATTTACTAGTTGTATTATCCTGCATAATTAATGAACTTCAACTTTTTCAACTTTAAATTTAAAAATCCTATGTACAAAGTTGAGGTTGTTGAGACAAAATACTTAGCAACCCTAAAACTATTAGATAAATATATGTCATTGATCTGGAAGTTTCAGGTAAGCTGATGGTCAATACAAAAGTCAGCATCCCTTTTATGGAAAAATTTCACAAACTTTCTGTGTATTGCATAAAAAACAAGAAAAATATAGAGAAATGCTTCTAAATATCACAAAAGAGTATATTAAATATCAGGCAATCATACTAATTTAATGATTAAAAATCTGCCAAGAAATTAAAGAAATGGAGCATATTGTAGAGCAGTGGTGTCAGATTCACATAGAAACAGTTGTTACTAACCTGTCCATAAGGATCATTGCAAGCAGCATATTGACTTTGATCAACGTTAAAATTATTTATGTTCTGTCTGTTGAACATAGGCAGGTAGGTGGACCCAATAACTGGAATGCTGGGCCTGGATGCAGAAGTTCTCAAACTTATTTGGCCTATTACGCCTTAAAAAATTACCCAGCATCCCTCTGGCAATCTACTTTCTTTAACCTTTTAATGTTTTTTTCTTTTAACTTTGCATCATTTCAAACTACTACCCCCCCCCCCCTCACCTCCCCCAGATCATTCTAGCACCCCCTACGGGACAGTATCACACATTCTGGGAACTTATGGGGCCTAGAGTCAGGAAGATTCATCTTCCTGAGTCCAAATATAGCTACTTATTAGTTGTGTGACTTTAAGCAAGTTACTTAATCCTTTTTTCCTTAGTTTCCTCATCTGTAAAATAAGCTGGAGAAGGAAATGGCAAACCACTTCAGTATCTTTGCCAAGAAAACCCCAAATAGAGTCACAAAGAATCTGATATGACTGAAGGGACCAAAGAACAACAATTTTCTATTGAATTTTTATTTATTTTGTTACATATCTCCTGATTGTATTTTAATCTAGTAGTGTCCTGAGGAAGTGTTGCCAGACATGTATTTGGCACCTCTGGTATAAAAGATTAGTATAAAAGTTTTATTGGTATAAAAGTTTGGTCTTTCAGGATGTCTTCAGTTTAAGTCTGATTCTGTATCATATTTTCTGTGGTATCACAGAAAGTCACTGAACTACTCAGCATTCCAGACAACTCTCTCACTATACAAATTGTAGAACAGTAATGTCTTGTTTGGCAAGAGGAAATTTCTTCCCTAGGCATTCCAAAAATTGGTGAACTGAAAACTTATTTTTATTCATGGTTAGATCAAGTCTAAAAACCAAGATGACGATACCTGTAAAAACAATCTATGTCCTGATAATGATTCTGATCAAAATACCAATGGCAAGCTCTATCAAATTAGACAAATAATCAAATTCATATAGAAGAAACAATAATAATTCCTAGAAATAATGAAATGAATAGCAAGTTATTTATACTCTGAGAACTGAAATTATTCTACAAAAGCAATATTTATCAAAATTCCATCTTGTGTTAGGGGACATTCAAGCTTAATATTTGGAAGATGAAATGATGCCCCTTTAAAAGCAGGAAAAGGAGAAGTTAGATAGATAGGAGTAGAACCAGGAAATGGATGTAAAAAATAGAAAGAGATTGGGAAGTATCTGATCTAGGGCTTGAGGATGATTGATAGCATCAAAAGCTGCAAAGATGTGAAATAGGATGAAGAATGAGACAAAGGAATTGGATGTAACAATTATCCATTTCAGATAACCTTAGAGAGAATATTTTCAGGAATTTGATGTGGTAGAATACCAGTTTGCAGAATGTTATGGAATGATGGATAAAGAAATGGAAGCAGAAAATGTAGGAAATATTTTAGCAACTATATTTTAAAGACAAGATGAAAGTGAGAGAATGAAATTTTCACAGCAGTAAACTTCTAGTGGGGAGGAGATGAGCAGAAATGAAAGGAAACAGTGGATGGGAAGGATTCAAAGCAGCCATTAGAAGACTTGGTATTGATCAAGTCATCTTTTTTTTTGGATCTTGGAACAAAGGGGAACAAAGTGTTTGATGGGGCAGAGAGAAGAGTAGAAATGTTCAGTTGTGGGGGAGAACATGAATATTGACTTCTTAGTTAAGTAGGAGATGGGATCCTCTGCTGAGATGGAGGTAGTATGCTGAGATTAGAAAGTTTCAAGTTTTGCTGTGGGGTGTGTAGTAAAAAGTCAATAGGAAAAGAATAATTACATTTCCATTTTATATCATGTTAATGGGTAGAGGAGCCAAAATGGACATGCTATTCTCCACTGGCATTAATCATCATGGAAAATAGGAGATGATTGATGGGCATAACCAAGGATTGAAATATGCTAGGGTATGTGAGTCAATGGGATAAAGGAACAACAAATTCTAAGAGAGAGAGTATAGTGTATTTCAGCTACCCAACAGTAGGGGAAAAGTTGGGGCAATGTAAGGAGTAAACATTAGAGAACATGGAGCGTTAAAGAAGATGGAGGCAATGGTGAAGAAGAAATAGGCTTTGCAATTGAAAGTATGGAGGGAAGATGTAAGAATATATAGCTTTAATCATGCTCCAGCTCTTGAAGGTTCTGGATGATGATAAGATCTAAGATTTGATCATCCCTGTGGGTAGGAATGAAGGTAGAGTTTACGGGACTTGCAAATACTGCAAGATTAAAGGAATATCATTATATAAAGTGAAACCTGGAGTTGGGGTGAAAGGTAAAACTGTAAGACATTGATCTACATTAGAAAAACGATGGAATGTCCAGGAATCTAGTCCATCATTAAGATTAAATGCTAGACTTCCTGATACAAATAGATGGAGAAAAGTGCAAAAGAAAAGTAGCTAATGGATGGTAGCTAGGGACACTGAGATTCAAGGGATATATACTCTTTGCTACAGTGTCATCCCAAGCATGTGTGTGTGCGCGCGTGTGTGTATGTGTGTGTTCATCCTTCATTGCCAAAGAAGACATGCCATCAGAGAAATGATGACATGACTTGCCCTTGACTTTGTTTTTTTCTTTTTTTTTTGAGTGGAGGGCTGTGCAAGTCACCAGCCTCACTTCTCTTCCAGAGCCATCTGAATCCAGTGATCAGATAGTCATCAAAATGACTGGAGATGACCCAGGATGAGGCAACTGGGGTTAAGTGACTTGCCCAAGGTCACATAGTTAGGGAGTATCAAGTGTCTGAGGTGACATTTGAACTCAGGTCCTCCTGACTCCTGCACTGGTGCTCTATCCACTGCACCACCTAGCTGCCCGTCATCCCAAGCATGAGAAACTTGAGGCAATCACAAGCAGAGAAGAGAATAGCCAAAGATGCATTGTGTTTCAGAGGGAGCCACAGGAGAGATAAAGTCAAAAATACATTGTGATTTATAAAAGTTTTGATAGACATAACTTCTGGGCAATTAATCATTTTATTAATAATGCCAGCATAGTAAATTATCTCTCTTTTTCTGTTATTAAATGAATGATGAATTTCTCAAGTTGTCCCGATATTGACTCTAAAGCATCTTATTCAGGTGCGAGTCAGGATAGTCCCTTTGCACTGACTCATACAACCTCAACCATACTTTAGACCTTCATCTCCTCACTTCTGAATGATTATGATTACTTTAATTTCTAAAATTTTTATTAGATGTCTTCTGCTTTTAACATGATCACAGTTATCTTTAGTATCTAATTCACTTACCCCCAGAGAAATATCCTAGATGACAAATAGTGTTTAAAAAAAATAGAAAAAGAAGAGGAAAAATAGAAATCAACAAACTGATCAATACATTAAAAAATCTGAAAATGTGAGTAATCTGTAATTTTTGTAAACTTTCTACCTCAAAAATTCATCCTTCATCTATAAATATTTTACATTCGCTTTTTTGTGTGACCTTATGAATTATATTTTGTAGTTATTCTATTTTACATAATATTGTACAGAACAATTTCATTATTTTCTTGACAGTTTACTTCACTCTGTATCAGTCTGTGTAGATTCTTCCATGCTTCTCTGTGCTCATAGCACACATCATTGCTTGTAGCATAGTAACAATTCGTTTAGCCATTCTCAGACCAATGGACGTACACTTTGTTTTTAATTCTCTAAAATTGCAATAAGTGCTGCTATAGATATGTTGCTGCTTGTGGGGAGTTTCTTTTTACTGAAGGCTTCCTTGGTGCATAAGCTTAGTGATATAGTCTGGTTCAAAGCTTATGGATATTTCAGTCACTTTATTTTCATAATTCCAAATTGCTTTTCAAAATGTTCTCTTGGGTCCACCAACAATATATGAGTGTGTACACAATCCTACAACCATTCCAACATTAATGTAATTTTTAAATCATCTTTGAAAACTTTCAGGGTGTAAGGTGATACCTCAAAATTTTTTGACTTGCAATTCTTTTATTAATTTGGAGCATTCTTTGATATATTTGTAAGTACTTTGTATTCTTTTATGGACTCTTTTTTATATTTTTGGCCATTTATAATTGAGGAATCGCTATTATTTTATGCACACACAAACACACACATATTAGATTGTATACATGGTTATATTTGTTCTCCTTGATTTACCAGTTCAGTTATTTTTATTATATTTTCTTCTTTTAGTCTTTTGAATTTGTTTACAAATGTGGTTGTATATATGTATATGGGATATGTGTGTGTATTGGATACCAAACCCTTATCAGAGAAAGAAATATAAACATTTTCCACCAATTTTACCATTTACTTCCTTATCCTAAATGCATTAATTTTGTCTGTGAAAGAGCTTTTCAGCTTAATGTAATCAAATTTATGTATTTTATTCTATTTATATATGTATATATCTGTCTCTTATTTAAGAATAGATCTCTTGCCTGTAGTTGTGAAAGATATGTAATCTGATCCTCATCTAAGTTACAAAAGTATGAGAAAGCTTGGAGCCATATACAAACTGTCCCAAAGAGCATACTTTACCAAATGTATCATAATTTACAAAATGTATCATATTAGGTTGGAGACTTACAAGTTTTCAGTGATCCCAAATTAGTCTGATCCAGGGTAATGTCTGATTGGTGTATTCTTGGTCTGGACTCTGCACATTCCTCACCTGAGCAACAGTAGACTGCTGCTGGACTTATGCACCGTTAGACAGATGGAAAACTATTGGTTTGCAGTAATGGAACCACAGGGTCCCCTTCGTTCTGGGATTCTTATCCTGGTTATTCCTTTGCAGGCTTCAAATTGAGTTAAAAGGTGCAACTGAATCTCTGGTTTGTTCCTGATATCAGAGTCATATTGTTTCTGTTTGCATCTGAACCTGCTCTTATTTCACTCCATAGACTAGCACCTACACTGAAGAAGCTAGGCGGAGATAGATTTAATGAGAAGTGGGTTCAGTGAAGCTCTCCACCTTAATCTGCCCTGGATCTGTGACCAAGGACTTATTTATGGGCAACAAATCTGCCATTTGGCACCTGTCTCCATCAAAGTACCCTGGGATGGGTCTAGGGGTGGCCAACGTGTACCTATTAGACTTGATGCATACCCTCTCCATGTGTTTGAAATGTTTAGCTGTTGGTCAGATACTGTGTTTAGCCTACTGACCAAATACTATGTCCAATGTCCATATACCTCCTTTTCTCTCTGTGTTGCCCAGAGTTTGAAAGATGATTGAATGTAACTTTAAAAAAATCCCCATTGGAATTCATTTTAATGATTTTTCTAGATAGATTTGAAGAACTTATAAGAGAAACTTGTATTTCTTCTTGCTACTTGGACATCTTGGCTCTGCTTTTCTTCCTCTGTTCTCACCCTACATATCCAATGAAAAGTTTTATAAATAGAAAATGTTCTATAATCTGTGGCATACAAGAAACACATTTAAAATAAAGATGCACTAAAATAATAATAATGGGCTGAAACAAATTTTACTATCAAGAAAAGTTAAAAAATGGAACTTGAACTCATGCTATCAGATGAAGCACAAATAATTCACCAACATAAAGAGAGATAAACAAGGAAGTTACATCAAGTCAAAATGAGCCCCTAGTAAACAAACCAATATCAATATTAAACTTATATGTTCCAAATGCATTAAGTTTCTACATTCTTAAGGAAAAAAAACTGAGTAATAACAAGAGAGGAGACAGTAATACAATAGTGGAAAGATTTTAACATGCCTTTTTTTTTGGACAAGTGTAAATATAAATGAGGGAAAATGCAGAACTGAACACTGCTGAAAAGTCTTGAGCTAAAAGACTTGTAATATAGTCTTAGCAGATCTCAATAATATACATGTTTTCATTGGTAGGTCTCTCAACTGGCCCAACTGTTCTGGAAAGCAATTTGTATCTATGCTCCTGTGCACTTTGGGGAGTGGTGGCATGTCTGAGTTGGTCCTCCAACTGTTTTCTCTGGGATTGACTGCTGTTTTATTTCAGGATGTACTGGGGACCTTACCTTCTTTGAGCATCCACAAGTGCTCTGATAGGGAGCAAAATCTAATCACTGCAATTCTGATCTGAGCTCTGAAATTTCCTGACCTGGGTTTGGCTTTGAGCAACAGGCTTGATCAAGATTTGCCCAATCTGAAGCTTCTGGACATGGCTATTGAATTATC
The DNA here is from genome assembly GCA_023548195.1 of Bettongia penicillata ogilbyi. Taxonomy (NCBI): domain Eukaryota; kingdom Metazoa; phylum Chordata; class Mammalia; order Diprotodontia; family Potoroidae; genus Bettongia; species Bettongia penicillata. Next base: position 20,491 of record JAJHZJ010001083.1, read on the forward strand.
TGTCCTCTGCATGATTCAGGCAGAGCCTGAAGTTAGAACTAAGACCCCAAACTCCTCCTTGGGTCTGAGATACTCTGCTGCCACTGTTTTAAACTTGGTCCTGGCTTGTTACAGAGGTTGAGGCCTTTGACCATACCTAAACACGGAATGTCACCACTATGCATAGATCTGCTCCTCAGTCTGCCCTATATGCGGCACTTGGACCTAGGCCGTGAGTTGTGGAGTTGCCACTTGACACTTGTTCCTATGCCTTACAAAAATTTAGGTCCCTATAAACTAAATGTAAGACCTCTTGTTTCCCTGGTTTATAAACTTTACCTTCAATAGACTGCTCTGTGCAACCAACCCCTGGACATTATCTATAGACCTCTTTGTTCCCTCTATGGCAGCCTTGAAACATGACTCATGATTTGTTTCTTTGATTTCCTAATCAGGATGTGACCTGTTCCATTTCTAGATAAGTTTGGAGGAGTTATGGAGAGAGGCCGAGAATTCAGCGTTTCTCCCTGCTACCGTTACCTTTTACTTAGGGATTTCTGACAAATGATTTTGCCAGGAAAGTCATCATATCACTGCTAAGGCTATAGAATCACAGAGCATGGCAAAGTAGCACAAGAGTTAAAATAACTAGGAAGGCCCATTAGAGATGTAGAAATCTATAAGCTAGAAAGCTAGCTAGAAAGATTTCTAGGGAGTTTCAGAAGCCCATTCAAACTATGCCTGGGTTCAGTTTGAACCTTAAAGATACTAAAATTGTATAAAAGGAGAAAGTCAAAGGAAAATGGAATCATAAATTCCCCTGGCAATTCATAAAGGCAAAAACTGCATTCTCCTGGGTTGATACATCTCCCATCACTGCCACCACTTATTAGGGCACAGTATTGCATAGTCTATTTTATTAAACTATCTATTTCTGATGCATTGTCTGATGCATAACTACAAAGTTGTCTTTATTCAGAGGACACTGAAGTAAGTGAACAATAATTTTCAACTCACCACACATCAGGAAGTACAATTATCTTTCCTTTAGGTTTTCTTTCAATTTTGCTTATTTGTCCTTTGATTTTCTGTTTTTTAAATATGTAATTTATTTATTTTTCAGTTCTCAACATTCACTTCAATACAAGAATTTGTATTAAACATTTTCTCCCCATCTCTCCCCACCCCACCCCAGGACAGCATGTACCTCATCCATCCCTTCCTCCAGTCTGTCCTCCCTGCTGTCACCCACCCTTCTTCCATCTCACTTCCCCTCCTATTTTCCTATAAAGTAGATTTCTATACTCCATTGACTGTACATCTAAATGTTCAGTTGCATGCTAAAACAATTTTTACCATTCCTTCTTAAAATTCTGAGTTCCATATTCTCTACTTCCCTCCCCACCTACCTCCATTGAGAAACAATCAATTCAATGTAGGTTATACTTGTGTAACAAAGGAAAACACTTCCACAATAGTTATGTTGTAAAAGGTTAACCACATTTCCCTCTGTTCTATCCTACCCTCCATTTATTCCATTCTCCCTCTTGACCTGTCCTCCCACAATAGTGTTTGCTTCTGATTATTCCTTTCCCCAATTTTCTTTCTCTTCTATTATCTTTCCTCTCCTATCCCTGTCCCCCTTGCCTTCTTGCAGGGTAAAATAGATTTCCATATTCAACTGAGTGTGTGTTATTACTCTTTAAGTCAAATCTCATGAGAGTAAGGCTCATTTATTTCCTTTCATCTACCGCTTCTTCACATTCATTGTAAAAGCTCTTTCTTCCCTCATTTATATGAGACGATTTGTTACATTCTGCCTCTCTTTTCTCTTACCACTAGTACATTCCATTCCACAGTAAATTTTATTTTTTTAGATATTCTCCCTTCATATTCAGCTCACCCTATGCCCTCTGTCTATATGTATATATGTATGTGTATGTGTATATATATGTGTGTGCGCATGTACATATAATATACACATACACACCCATACACAAACACACACACATATATATACATACACACACATATATTTTATATATATATATGTATATATTATATATATATACATATATATATATATTCTCTCTAACTACCTTAACACTGAAAAAGGTTTCATGAGTTACAAGTAACATCCTTCCATGTAGGAATGTAAACAGTTCATCGGTAATGACTTCCTTAATTAAGGCTTACCTTTTCATGTTTCTCTTGATTCTTGTATTTGAAAGTCATATTTTCTATTCAGCACTGATTTTTTTAACAAGAATTCTTGGAAGTCCTCCACTTCATTGAAACTCCATTTTTCCCCTGAATATTTTATTCAGTTTTGCTGAGTTGGTGATTCTTGGATTTAATCCTATCTCCTTTGACCTCTGGAATATCATATTCCAAACCCCTCAATCCCTTAGTGTAGAAGCTGCTAAATCCTGCTATCCTGATTGTATTTCCACAATATTTGCACTGTTTCTTTCTGGCTCTTGAAATATTTTCTCCTTGACCTGGGAACTTTGGAATTTTTCTACAATATTCCTAGGAGTTTTCCTTTTGATATCTAGTTCAGGAGATGATCTGTGAATTTTTTTCATTTCTATTTTACTTTCTGATTCTAGAATATCAGGGTAATTTTCCTTGATAATTTCTTGGAAGGAAATGTAGAGACATTTTTTGATCATGGTTTTCAGGTAGACCAATAATTTCATAATTATCTCTCCTTGATCTGTTTTCCAGGTCAGTTGTTTTTCCAATGAGATATTTCACATTGCTTTCTATTTCTTTTTGGTTTTGTTTTATAATTTCTTGGTCTCTCAAAAAGTCATTAGCTTCCATCTTTTCCATTCTAATTTTTAAAGAACTGTTTTAAAACTTCAGTGAACTTTGAACCTCATTTTCCATTTGGCCAATTCTGCTTCGTGAAACACTCTTCTCATTGATTTTTTGGACCTCTTTCATCATTTGGGTTAGTGTATTTTTAAAGGTGTTATTTTCTTCAGCATATTTTGGGGTCTTCTAAGGAGCAAGCTGTTAATTTGCTTTTCATGATTTTCTTGCATTACTCTCATTTCTCTTCCCAATTTTTCTTCCACCTCTCTTATTTGATTTTCAAAATCCTTTTTGAGCTCTTCCATGTCCTGAGACCATTGAATATTTTTCTGGAGATTTTGGATGTAGAACCTTTGTCTTTGATGTCTTCCTCTGATGTTATGCTTTGTTCTTGCTCATCTGAAAGGATGGAAGAAAATGCCTTTTCATCAAGAAAGTAACCTTCTATAGTCTTATTTTTTTTTCCTTTTTTTGAGCATTTTCCCAGCCAGTTCCTTGAGATTTGAATCCTTTTGTCAAGTGGAGAGTATACCACCCTAAGCTTCAGAGGTTTGTACAGCTGTTCTCTGAGATATTTATATGGACCTGTAAGTTCTCAGTTCCTCCAAGGTGGCGCAATCAAGGGAGAGTGGTTTACCCTTCTCCTGGCCTGTGCTCTGGTCTGTGAGCAACCACAAACACTCTTTTCTGCCCTGGAACTATTAGTAGGGTTCCCTCTCCACAACCACCACCAGTTCCTCCACATCAGTGCTCCTCTTCATCCCAGGACTGCCACTCAGGACCGAAACTCAGATCAGCTGCTTGATTGCCCCAGGACCTTCAGCTTGAGGGCTCCAAACATGGACACTTCTGCCCTGAGGCCAGGAATGGACAGTGCTTCCCTTATCACCTAGGTGAAAAGACTTTCTTTATGACTTTTGAAGCTGTCTTTGGCATTAGTAGGTTGAGAAATCTGGGAACCACAGCTGTTACCTGTTATTCTGCTCCCTGTAGCCTGTTCCAGTCCTGTCCATGCTGCATGGCCCAGGCTGGGCTGTTCTCTGCTCCAAGTCTTGTGTGATAGACCTTCCTTGCCAGTCTTCTATGTTGTCTTGTGATGGAAATCTGTTTCACTCCGTCATTTTGTGACTCTGGCTGCTCTAGAATTCATTTAGAGTCATATTTTACATATATTTTATGGTCTCTGGGGGGAGAGGTTGAGCATGTCCTTGCTTCTACGCCACAATCTTGGTTCCACCTCCCTCTCCTTTGATTTTCAAATTTTTATTTTGATGCTCAATTGGGGATTTCTAGTTTGTTCTTTTCTATTTTTTTGGTTGCATGTGAAATTGATTCATTTTATTGATGTAAATGTTTAGAGATGTACATTTTCTTTTAAGTACTGCTTTGACTGCATCCCATAAATTTGATGTGTTGTCTCATTTTTGTCATTTTCTTGAATAAAATTTTTGATTACTTGTATGATTTGTTCCTTGATTCACTCTTTCTTTAGAATTAGAATATTTAGTTTTTATTAATTTTAAATATATCTTTCCATGACCCTTTATTAAATGTAATTTTATTGCATTATCATTTGAAAATGATTCCTCAAATATTTCCGCCTCTTTGCATCTGATTGTAAAGTTTTTATGCCCTAAGTGAGGTCCCCAAACTTATTTGGACTCCCACTCCATTTAAAAAAAGTTACTGTGCAGGCCCATAGAAATCCACTTTCCTTAACCATTTAAAAATTTTTTTAAAAATTTGCATTTTTTCAAATCACTATTGCCCCTGCTGGATTGTTCTACCACTCCCTGGGGGTGGTATCACTCATTTTGGTAGCCTATGCAAAGCATAGCCAATTTTTTTATAGGTGCCTTTGTAGATGCCTACTGTTGAGAAAAAGATATAATCCTTTTTATTCCTAATCAGTTTTTTTCAGCCATCTATCATATCTAACTTTTCTAAAATACTATTCACCTCTGTAACTTCTTTCTAATTTCTATTTTGGTTAGATTTATCTAGTTCTGAGACGGGAAAGTTGAAATCCCCCACTAGTATAGTTTTACTGTGTATTTTCTTCTAAAACTTCTTAAAAGTTTGGCTATTTTATCACTTCATGCATATATATTTAGCATTAATATGACTTCATTGTCTATGGTATCTTTTGTTTAGATCTATTTGTGCTTTGTCTGAAATGCTGATTGCTGCTCCTTTTTTTTTACTTTAGCTGAAGCATAATAGATTATATTCCTGTCCCTTTCCTTTACTTCCTCTCTGTGTCTCTCTGCTTCAGATGTGTTTCTTATAAACAATATATTGTGGGATTCTGTTTTTAATCCACTCTGCTATCTACTTACATTTTATGAGTGATATTATCCCATTCACATTCACATTTTATGGGTACTATGCATTCTATTTTCCCTCCTTCTTTCCCCCTGCTATCCTCTCAAGCTCTCCTTTCACCCTGTCCCTCCTCACTACTGGAGGGACAGTTTTGCTTATGACAACCACCTTCCCCAGTCTCCTTTTCCTTCCATTAGTCCCAGTCCCCTTCTCTTATCTTCCTCCTCTCCTAGTTCCCTGTAAGGTAATATACCCCAATGAGTGTAGTTCCCTCTTTGATACAATTCTGATGAAAGTGAAGTTCAAACATTGTCCCCCTTCTTTCCCTCCACTTGTGATAAGTCTTTCCTGACTCATTATGTGAGATAATTTACCTAATTATCTTTCTTTCCCTCTTCTCCCAATGCAATCCTCTTTCTCACCCCTTAAATTTTTGATATTATCCCATCAAAGTCAATTTATATTGATAAATATTTAATATCATTTTTAGACTTTAATAAGGGCCAGAGCTTGAATTAATCAATCAAAAGAAAAGGCTGGACCTAACCTCTTCCTATGTCTAAAAGGTCAGATAGGGGCTGACTTAGCATTCCTTATGAGACTCTTAACCTGAGACACTATTTTGAATAATGGGACTTTTTTTCTTATCTTGTGAACATATACTGTTATGACATGTTAATGGTAAAGAAAACACAGATGTCCTGAGTTGTAATTTCAATCGACATCTTGTCAACTCTCTTATCTTATTGTATTTATAACCTATCCAATTAAGAAATTCCTTTCTCATGGTATAGTTAATCACATATGGAGACCATAAATCTGAAGGACTCAGACATCCTAAGTTTGTCCTAAGCCTGGTCTTTCTTATATCAGTCAGTCACAAGTTTTTCTGGTTCCATGAACATGTAACTGCTAGTTTTAAGGGAATAAACAATATACACTTAGTCTGTTTCCCCTTTGTAACAAAACTTTCAGGTCGACAATATCTACACCCTCTGTCTATGTATACTTCTTCTAACTTTCCTAATAGTGACACAGTCCTTAAGAGTTACAAGTGTCATCTTCCCATGGAGGGATATAATGTTTAATGTTATTGAACCCCTTATATTTCCCTTTTCTCTTTGCCTTTTTTTATGTTTCTCTTGAATCTTATATTTGAAAATCAAATTTTCTGTTCAGTTTTGGTCTTTTCATCAGCAATGTTTGAAAGTCCTCTGTCATTGAATGTTCATTTTCCCACTGAACGATTTTATTTTATTTCCCTGGGTAGGTTATTTCTTGTTGTAATACCAACTCCTTTGTCTTCCAGAATTCAAAACCTTTTACTTCTTTAATGTAGAAATTGCTAAATCCAGTGCAATCCTGATCACAGCTCCACAATATTTGAATTATTTCTTTCTGACTGCTTGTAGTATTTTCTTTTACCTGAGAACTCTGAAATTTGGCTATAATATTACTCCAAGTTTTCATTTTGTAATCTCTTTCAGGAGGTGGCTAGAGAACTCTTTCAATTTCTATTTTACCACTTGGTTCTAGGATGTCAGGGCTGTTTTCCTTCATAATTTCTTGAAACTCAATGTTCAGGCTCTTTTTTTACATCATAGCTTTCAGGTTGTTCAATCACCTTTAAATGATCTCTGCTGAATCCATTCTTTTCCACGTCAGTTGTTTTTCCAATGAGATATTTCATACGAATTGGAAATTGGTTGAACAAGTTAGGTTATAAGGCTGTGAAGGAATACTATTGTGTTAAAAAAGTTACAAGAACAATGCTTTCAGAAAAACTTGGGAGGACTTACATTAAGTAATTCAAAGTGAAATGACCAGAATGTGAAGAACATTATGAACAGCAACAGCAATATTATACAATGATCAACTGTGAATGGCTTAGCTATTCTCTCAATACAAGGACCCTCCCCAAGTGCTGAAGGACTTATGGTTACACACGTCTAGAGAAGAAATGGATGATTTATGAATGGAGATTGGAGAATACTTATTTAAAAAAAAACTTCTGTATCATTCTTTTTTGTTCTATGTTTTCTTTTGCAACATATCTAATATGGCAATGTATTGCATGACCATACATTAATAAACTATATCAATTTGCTGGTCTTTTCAAGAAGTGGGGAGGAGAAGGAGGGAGGGAGAGGATTTGTAACTCAACAGTTTTAAAAATCAATTTAAAATTGTTTGTTTACATGTAATTGAGAAAAAAATAAAATTAAGTTAAAATATTTTAAATTTTAAAATAAAGAAACTGAAGGCACATGGTAGTATTTTTATAGCAGAAGAAGGGAAATAATAGCTTAAAAATATTAGTAACAAATGGAGGAAAATATAAACCTAGCTTTCATAACTTTAAATGCAAATAGATTATACAATTTAGTAGAAACAAACGAGTGACAGATTGAATAAGACAACAAAAGCACATACTATATAGTGTACCAGAAACACATTTGAAAAAAAGGCATACACATAACAAACTGAGTGGCTGGAAAAAAATATCATGCATCAATTGAACTAAAAACAAAAAGTAGAAATCTTGTTATCTGATAAAGAAAAATAAATCAAAACTGAAGTTAAAAGATTTATGCCATTCTTTGAACGAGACTGCAACATAATATGCATGTATCCCACCAACATACGAAAATTTTACAAAAGCTGACCATGTAGTAGGGCACAGAGATATTGTAAACAAATATAAAAAGGTAGAAATAGTTCATATATGTTTTATAGACCATGATACAATAAAAATAGATTTATAGTTTATAAAGCAAGGACATAAATTATATCCTGTTTACCATCTTTAATTTATTAAATTAATTTCTTAATTTCTATTTTGCTTTTATTATCTATATCATTAACTTCTTTAACTTATCTCATTGCTGTTGCTAGCATTTCATGGATTATCTCAAATGAAAGTGGGAAGAGTGTTTATCTTTGTACTTGTCTCATAAAAAGATTCTGGTAGGGTATTTTCTCACTTTTTTAGAATAATATATAATATTATATATATATGTATATATATCACATTTCCCTGTGAATCCATCAGGATGAGTATTCCCCACCCACCCTTCATCCCTTGCAATTTTTTTACAGATAGATAAGTTTTCTTTTCTGAGCTTTTTTTATAGAAAGTATTCTATTTCTTTTGTGTTCTCATTTTGGTTAGCATATAACTGCACAATATGCTTTGATTATTTTTTTATTTCTTCTGAGTTTTTTTGTGATTTCACCTTGCTTCTTTTCTATTTTATTAATTTGATTTTTCTAGTCTTTTCTTTTTCATCTTATTATCCAAAGATTTATCACTTATTAGTCATTTTAGATAAACAGCTTTTGCTTCATTTATTTTGTAATTTATTTTATTTTTTCTTCATATATATATATACATATATATTAAACTAATTCTTTCTTATCCAGTTCTAGCATTTAATCCACTAAACTTTCTAGTTTTATTGTATGAGGACTGTGTCATGGTGGCCCTTATCTTTCCCCAGAGAATCAAGTATTACTTAGGGATTTGGAAATCACTGACAATTAGAACTGAGGGGTGACAAGCTGGAAAGTAGGCAGTCAGGAAAGCAATAGCACACCACAGCAAGGAAGATTTTTCCATTCTAAATACAATGAAAAAAAATCAATGAGCAAAAGGAGACAAACAGGCTGACTAGCAGAAAGATGGTTTGGAGGCTCTGGTCTCAGGACAACTAGGGGTGCAAGATTCTTGCTACAAATGACTCCTTTTTACTGTCTTTATAGGACAAAAATCATATACCTATGATCATATACATATCATATCATAAATACATATAGTAGAATGTTAACTCAGACATAAGATATACCTGTGCAATATATGAAATTCTGTATTTCAGTGATGTTTTTGTTTCTCTTTGGGTTTTTCATATGTACAAAAATAATGAAATTTTGTCAGCAGATAAAAGGGCTAGCACAAGAAACAAAGAGGACAATGCACTTTGTGGGTTTAACTTTGAACTCTGCTCACCTGAAGTTTCTAGGACTAATTGGGTTGTGGGGGATGGCCTAGAATGTATTGAGGAGGAAGGGAGTACTAAGAGAAAGGCCCTGGGACACTTGATGAAAGTAAAAGACAAATTTACACCCTACATCATCCAAGAAACTGTTGAACTCAAAATCAGTCATTGTCTGAAGGATTTGTTTAGACAGAAGTATGTGGGCTGTTCAGGGAGGACTATCTCTAGTGTGAGGTCTTGTTGAGTCTTTTTCAACTTCTCTACTTTTGATATCCACCTGTTGTCCAACTCTTGCCTATGACTCAAAGAAATTAGAGCATGCACAGCAGCCAAACCCCAGAAAATCACTCTGGCACATGCGTTAAACCAGTTTGAGGGTATCCAACATATCAAAAACCCATTGTTGAGTTAGGGAGATGTCTAACACAAGCATATGAAGAATTCTCCTGGCAGGTGGATGAGAAAAATCTGTTCCAATGTCCATGAAGGTGATTGAAGCAGGCACCGCAGAGGACTTAGAGCTTGCATAGATATCATATACCTGCACTGCATCCTGGGTCATCTCCACTTTTCTTGACTTCTGTCATGCCACTGTTCTTTAATGGCTCTGAGAAAGAGAGTGAGCCTGATGAGTGCAACTTTGCCTCATTTAAAACCAATTCCTGTGCAAGTCAAGACATCATCCATGATGTCACTCTTCAAAAACAAAGGATGAACAATAACTTCTCTTCCCTCCCCCATTATGCTACTGGTAATTTCCTTCCACTTTAACAAAAGAAGTATTTGTTTTAGGCCTCCTTGTTAATTATTGTTTAAGATGATTTAATTTGTTGCTTCATTACTCACTATCATAGGTGTGATGTGGGATTCTTATAATACCGATAGTTGGGATACTGGGATAGACATCTTGAGAAGAGGTAGTATGAATGAAAGTGAAGGGAAGGTGAAGGGTTATTGAAAAGTAAAGGAAGAGAGGATGAAGAGAGAGAACATCTCTCCTGCTATTTCCGCTCTAAAAATGATAGTTCTTCTAATTAAAAAGGAAAATGGCCAATAAATAATTACAAGGCTGGGATCACACAGGACTGAATTTAGATTTTGATCACAATACTAAATCTGCTGCTGTGTGATTGATTTTTTTCATATATATGTATACATATGTATATATGTATGTGTACATATGTATATGTATGTGTTTACATATGAATATATTCTATAGACACTGATTCTGTGCTCCACTTATTGCCCTTGACAATTAATTCCCCTTAACCCACTCAAAATAATCTCTAAAAGTGATACTGTTGTTTCCTTTTGGTCTGTCCCTAATTTCTTAATTTTCTTTTCTGATTTTGTTGTTATAGGTAGCATTTCTAGTATTATGTTAAATAGTGGTGGTGATCATTACCATCATTGATGTGCCTCTAATCTTATTGGAGAAGTCTCTAAATTTTTTCCATTACATATAATGCTTGATCTTGGTGGATAATATTTACTATAATGAAGAAAAGTCAATTTTTCCAATACTTTCCAAATTATTTAATAGATATTGCTGTTATATTTTGTCTAAAGTTTTACAGTATTTATAATAATTTATTATTTATATGTTCATAATATTAAGAGGATTTATTATACTTATAGTCTTGATTATGATGAAATAATCCTTCATCTTTTTGCATCCTACAAGTTTGTATTTTAATAGGGCTGCGTGTGTGTGTATGTGTGTGTGTTTGTGTTTATTAAGAATATTGTTCTCTACTTTTCTTTCCTTGCTTTCTCTTTCTTGTTTAGGTAACAAGAAAATATTCTGATTATCAAAAAAGATAGGAAGGACATTTTTTTTTCCCTGTTATGTCACATAGTCTATGTAATATTGGAATTTATGGTTTGGTGTTTTTTTTTGTTTTTTTTTAGAATTGCAAGTCAGTTTTATCCAACCCTTGAGTTTTTGCCTTCTTTGAGAGCTCGTATTTTTGGTTCAATTTCTCCCACCCCCAGATCTTGTATAAATAAACGAATTTATTTCTTCTTTTGTTTACCTTGATGTTTCATATTTTTAATAGTACTAATCCATTAATATCAAGGGCTTTTTAAAGGCATATAACCAGGCAAAATAGTTTCTCTCAATCTCCTTTATTTCCCCTTCAGTTGTAAGATCTAATTTCAAAATTTTTATATAAACTTTTTCCCTTCTCTTTTGAAATCAAATTAACTATTTTTTATGTGGTGTACTTAGAAAAATCAATTCTCTGTGTCTCAGTTTCGTCATTTGCTAAATGAGTGTGTTGGAACACATAATGCCTAATATTTCTTTCAGTTCTTTTTTAAAAGTGCATATGTAGAGACAGCTATTTAGTTCAGTGGATATTGGACTGGCCCTGGAATCAAGAAGAGGAGTTCAAATCTGATCTTAGGCATGTGACAATTGCTAGCTCTGTGACCCTAGGCAAATCACTTAAACCCAAGTCTTTCATAAAAAGTATATATTTATTTGTTCCATTAAATACTTCTCAATTGCATTAAATTTCTTAAACATTCTTTTAAAAATTGAATTCTAAATTCTCTCCCTCCTGCCTTCCCCCACCCTATCCCTTGAGAAAACTATCAATAAGATATCAATTATAAGTTATTCCTCCCACATCATGGGGGTTAGGGATGCAGCACCCCCACAATCTGGACAATGCTTTCATCCTAGAGAAATCTGAATTATTATGGTATTAAAAGCCAAAATATGTTTATATTATACAATACTATACATATATTTTATGTATTTCTGAGTTCCTAAACTTTTTCTCTGTTGTTTGTTGACTTCACATGTCGTCTGCAACTTCTGCAAAGCTAGCAAAAATTTTCCTTTTAATTTCTAATGCTGGGGATGGAGGGGGGAAAGAGGGCGGGAGAGGAAAAAATCTAAGATATATAGAAGTGATTGTAGAACACTGAAAACAAGTAAAATCATAATCATCATAATAATAATTAAAAAAGAAAAGTATGACGATCTCAGGTCATGGAAGAGCTCAAAAAGGATTTTGAAAATCAAGTAAGAGAAATAGAGCAAAAATTTGGAGAGAAATGAGAGTGATGCAAGAAAATCTTTGAAAATGAGTCAACTGCTTGCTAATAGACCCCCAAAATGCTGAAGAATATAACACTTTAAAATATAGACTGACCCAAATGGCTAAAGAGATCCAAAAAGCCAATGAGGAGAAGAATGCTATAAAATGCAGAATTGGCCATATGGAAAAGGAAATTAAAAAGCTCACTGAATAAAATAATTCCTTAAAGATTAGAATGGAGCAGATGTAAGCTAATGACTTTCTGAAATATCCAGAAATTATAAAACACAATCAAAGGGATGAAAAAATAGCAGACAACATGAAAAATCTCATTGGAAAAACAACTGACCTGGAAAATACATCCACGAGAGAGAAATTAAAAATTATGGGACTACCTGAAAGTCATGATCAAAAAACAAGCCCAGACATCATCTTTTTTGAAATTATCAAGGAAAACTGCCCTGATATTCTAGAATCAGAGGGTAAGATATATACTGAAAGAATCCACTAATCATTTCCTGAAAGAGATCCAAAAAGAAAAAAAAAACTCTTAGGAATATTGTAGCCAAATTCCAGAATTCCCAGAAAAAGGAGAAAATATTGCAAGCATTCCAAGAAAGAAACAGTTTGAATATTGTGAAAATGCAATCAAGATAACACAAGATCTCATAGTTTCTACATGAAGATATTGTAGGTCTTGGAATACAGTATTTCAGAAGTCAAAGGGCTTAGGATTCAAACCAAGAATCACCTACTCAGCAAAACTGAGTATAATTCTTCAGGGGAAACAAATATCATTCAATGAAATAGAGAACTTTCAAGTATTCTTGATGAGAAGACCAGAATTGAAAAGAAGATTTGACTTTCAAACACAAGAATAAAGAGAAGCAGGACAACATAAACAAGAAAAATCCTAAGGGACTTACTAAAGTTGAACTATTTACATTCCTACATGGAAAGATAACATATGTAACTTTTGAGACTTCTCTCAGTATCTGAGTAGTTGGGGGGATAATATCCATTTAGACAGAGGACACAGGGTGAGTTGACTAGGAAGGGATAATATTTAAAAAAAGAAACAAAACTAAGGGGTAAGAGAGGAGGGATGGGAGGAGAAAGGGAGAAATGGAATGGGGAAAATTATCTCTTATAAAAGAGTCAAGAAAAAGCTTTTTTAGTGGAGGGGAAAGGGGGAAGGTGAGAGGGAAAAAGTGAAGCTTACTCTTTTCACATTTGGCTTAAGGAAAGAATAACATGAACTCTCAGTTTGGTTTGAAAATCTATCTTACATGACAGGAAAGTAGTAGAGAAGGGAATAAGTGGGGTATGTGGGGAGGTGATGAAAGGGATGATAGAAGGGAGGGCAAATGGTACAAGGGGAAATTAGAAGTAAATACTTTTGCGGAGGGACAAGGTCAAAAGAGAGAATAGAATAAATGGGGGGCAGGATAGTACAGAGGGATATATAGTTAGTCTTTCATAATATGACTTTTATGGAAGTCTATTGCATAACTACATATATATATATATATATATATATATATATATATATATATACATATATAACCTACATTGAATTGATTGCCTTCTCAGTGGGGATGGGGGGGGGGGGGGAGGGAGGGAGGGAGAGAAATTGGAACTCAAAGTTTTAAAAACAAATGTTAAAATTTGTTTTTGTATGCAACTGGGAAATAAGAAATACAGGTATATACAGGGTACAGAAATATATCTTGCCCTAAAAGAAAATAGAGGAGATGGGAATAAGGAAAGGGACAGGTGTGATAGAAGGGAGGGCAGATTGGGGGAAGGAATAATCAGAATGCATGGTGTCTTGGAAAGGAGAGATGAGGAGAAAATTTGGAACTAAAAATCTTGTGGAAATGAATGTTGAAAACTAAAAATAAGTGAACTAATTTAAAAATAACAGAATTGGCCAAGTCAAAAAAGAGGCACAAAAATCAACTGAAGAGAACTTAAAATTTTTAAAAACTTTTTTGTCTAAACTTTTGAGTCCCTAATTCTATCACTCTCTCTCTCCCTTCCTGTCTTCCACCCTCCTTGACATGGTAAGCAATAATATATAGGTTTCACATGTGAAATTATGTAAAATATTTCCATATTACTAATTTTATAAGATATCCATAAAAGAATAAAAAAGAAAGAAAGTGAAAATAGTATGTTTCAGTCTGTATTTAATCAATATCTTTTCTTTCTCTGTATGCAGACAGTATGTTTCAGCATTATACCTTTGGGACTATATTGCTGAAAATAGCTATTCTTCACAGTCCTTCACTGAACAATATTGCTGTTACTGTGTTCAATGTTCTTCTGGTTCTGTTCACTTCATTATGCATCAATTAATGTAAGTCTTCCTAGTTTTTTTTTTCTGAAATCCTTCTGCTTGTCATTTCTTATAGCACAATAATATTCCTGTAAAATCATATGCCATAATTTGTTTAGCCATTCCTCTATTGATATGTATTCCTTTGATTTCCAATTCTTAGTCACCACAAAAAGAGTTGTTTTAAATATTTTTGTACAAATCAATCACTTACCCTTTTGTTGGATATGTTTGGGATATAAACTTACAAGTGCTATTGCTGGATCAAAGGATATGTAGTTTTATAATCATGTGGGCATAATTCCAAATTGCTCTCCAGAATGGTTTGATCACTGCATTAATATCTCAGTTTCCCCACATCCCCTTTAATATCTAACATTTTTTCCCTTTTTTGTCATATTAGCTACTTTGTTAGGAATGAGGTGGTACCTCAGAGTTGTTTTAATTTGCATTTCTCTGATTAGTAGTTACATAGAACATTTTTCGAATGATTGTAGATAGCTTTGATTTCAAGAGAAGAATCTCTTTAAAAGAATGGAAAAGAAAGAAAAAAGTCATTAAAATTAGAATTGGGCAAGTGGAAACTAATGACACTATGAGACATCAAGAAACAACAAAACAAAATTAAATGAATGAAGAGAAGAAAATATGAAATATCTTGTTAGAAAAAATGACTCACCTGGAAAATCAATAGGGGAGAGATAATTAAGGAATTTTTGGACTACCTGAAAATCGTGATCAAAGAAAGGACCTAGACATCATATTTCAAAAAATTATTAGAGGAGAAGCCAAGATGGGGGAATAAGGCAGGAACTTGCCTTGACTCTCTTAAATTCACTTCTACACAAATATAAAATAACTCCTCAAAATGAATTCTGAAGTAGCAGAACCAAAGGATGAGGGGAAACAATTTTCCATACAAAGACAACTTGAAAGATTAATCTCTATTGGGTAACCAAACAAAAAGTTGAACCCCAGTAAGCCAGCATCAATGGCTAGGGCCACAGCAAGGGTGAGTGGTGAGGTCCTGTGGGCATGGTGCAGCAGGCTAGCAGACATATCTTTTGCATGAAATTTGGCAAGCCAGCTGTGAAGTCCCATACCACTAGTATAGAAGACCAGCAATGAGGCCATGTGCCCTTTGATATAAGAAGCTCAGGGCAGTGCTCTCTCCATCACAGGAGCAGAGTTCAACTTTAACATAAAGTCAAAAGTTGCAGAGTAGGCAGAAAAAGAGCAAAAAAAAATTTCTATGGTGACAGAAAAGATAATAAAACAATGACAGTAGAGGGCAACAATGTCAAAAACAGCTACATGCAAAGTCTCAAAGAGAAATGTTAAGTTGTCTCAGATCCAATAAGAATTATTGGAAGAGCTCAAAAAGGATTTAAAAATGAAATAGTGAGGCAGAAGAAAAATTGGAAAAGAAATGAGAATTATCCAAAAGAACCATGAAAAAAAGGTCAATAACTTGGTAGAGGAAGCACAAACAAAAATAGAACAAAAGCTCTATTGAAAATTGACTGAAGAAAACAACCCCTTAGAAACAGAATCAACCAAATGGAAAAAGCTATTAAAGCCCAGTTATGAAAATAATTTCTTAAAAAACATAGCATTGACAAAGGGAAAGCTAATGGCTTTATGAACCATCAAGAAATAATCAGGCAAAATAAAGGAAGTGAAAAAATAGAAAAGAAAATGTCAAATATCTCATTTGAAAAACAACTGACCTGGAAAATAGATCCAGAATAGATCATTTAAGAATTATTTGACAACCTGAAAACCATGACTAAAAAACCATACCTATATATAACATTTCAAGAAATTATCAAGTAAAACATTACTAATATTTTAGAACCAGAGGGTAAAAATATGAGCTGAAAGAATCCACCAACTGCTTTTTGAAAGAGACCCAAAAATGAAAACTCCAATATTGTTACCTAATTCCACAGCTCCCAGATCAAGGAGAATATACTGCAAGATATCAGAAAGAAGCAATTCAGATATTGTGGAGTCATAGTCATAATTACACAGAATCTAGCAGGGCTTGGAATATGATATTCCAGAGGGCAAAAGAGCTAGAAGTACAACCAAGAATCACCCACAGCAAAATTGAAGATAAACTTTAAGAAGAAAAAAATGTATATTCAGTGAAATAGAGGACTTTCAAATATTTCTGATTTAAAAAAAAACCAGAGGAATAGAAAATTTTATTTTTGAATTAAAGAGAAGGATAAAAACATAAATAGGAAAGAAAAGGAGTTCAATAAGGCTAAACTCTATATATCCCTACATAAGAAGATGATACTTAGAAGAATTTCAGAATTACTTTATCACTATTTTATCAGAAGGAGTATACATAGACAGAAAGTACAGGTGTAAGTTGACTTTCATAGGATGATATGCAAAGTGATAATATTAAGGAATGAGAAAGAGTACTGCACAAGAAGTGGGAAGGGAGAGGTAGAACTAGATAAATTATCCTATATGAAAAGATATGAAACATCTATTACAGTGGAGGGGAAATTGGGGAAATGATGTTGGGCATTGCTTGAAAATTATTCTCATTGGAATTTGTTCAATAAAGGAATAACATTCATTCTCAGCTGGGTATACATTATATTACATTATAGGGAAGTAAGTAGCAAAGAGGGTCATAGAAAGGAGGGCTGACAGAAAGGAAGACAAACTGGAGGAAGCTGTGGTCAGAAGCAAAACACTGGTGAGGAATACCGGTGATGGGAAAGAAAAAGAATGATATATAAGGAGGGATAGGATGGAAGGAAATCTATTGTGATCATAACTACAAACATGAACAGGAGAAGCTCATCCGTAAAACATAAACAGATAGCAGAATGGATTAGAAAGCAGTATCCAACATTATGTTGTTTACAAGACACACATTTAAAACAAAGACAAACAGTTAAAATAAAGGACTAGAGCATATTCTAATATGCTTCAGCTGATGTAAAAAAGCAGGGGTAGCAATCACAATCTCAGACAAAGCAAAAGCAAAAACAGACCAAATTAAAAAAGATATCAAAGAAACTACATTTTGCTAAAAAGTAAACAAGTTTCTTTGATAAAAAACCTTGCTTCACAAATGCATACTGAATATAGAACTGAGTCAAATTTATAAAAATAAAAGTCACTCAAGCAATAAAGTAGTCTAAAACCATTACCATGAAGCAGTTAAGATTTCTTTTGGTAGAATTTATGAACTTATCTGTTTCATTGACTATAAGTACAGACCATAAATTCCACCTCATATATATGTGTATATATACATATATACATATACATACATACATACATATATATATATATATATATATATATATATATATATATATATATATATATATATGTTCTTTTCTGAGGAAGGAAGAACACAAAAAATCTATAGAACCTGGTGTCTCAAACAGTCCTTGGAGTGTAGTTTCTATTAACACAACATAGGTCAATGTTTTGGGGACTCAAAAATTCCTTTATGTGTTTGCCAGAATAATAAACATTTAACCCAATTCCAAGAAGGTATACAAGATAACCATAATTTTAGGGCAGGGCTCTCCCTATTTTGTAAGTTTTTGCCTGAATAGTTATAAGGTTGGTGAGTGTTTGATTGTGTAGCTAGCTATAATTCTAAATTATGGCGGACAGCCTGCATTCCCATGTGACTCGGTGACAGCAGTGAAAAAGAAAGACACGGGCAGATGTGAGAAGATAGGGCAACTCTGTTTATTGATCCGAGGGTCAGGGTATTTATAGACGGAAACTGCAAGTCTGTGTGACATTCTACTGTCTCCCGTCCTAGTGTTTAGGCCAATCTTATTGTCTTAAAGACTGTTAGCCTAGAGGGCATCTATTTTACATATCCCTTGTA
This sequence comes from Bettongia penicillata ogilbyi, assembly GCA_023548195.1. NCBI lineage: Eukaryota > Metazoa > Chordata > Mammalia > Diprotodontia > Potoroidae > Bettongia > Bettongia penicillata. Next base: position 38,890 of record JAJHZJ010001083.1, read on the forward strand.
TACTGTAGTGCTCTTGTTTATTTAAAGGAGACAGCAACATGGGGGAGGGGGGCCCTGGAAAACCATTCTGGATGATAATGAGCCCAGTCTCAAAGAACAATTTCCCCAAAGGTCTGTCCTGAACTTTGCCAACAGTACTCCACTCTGGCCCTCAATACTAATTTGCTTAACGTTGAAGAGGAGGCTTTGCTGGGAGTTCACAAACAGGCCTGAAACACTGCCAATATTCAGAGATACTATTTGTATAACAGCATTTGTAAATCATAAATTGCCATTGAAGTACAACTGATCATACCCCTTACTCCTATCTCAATCCTAGAAGAGTTGGTTGTTCTGTCACACTTTAGGGTGCAGGGTTGACATTCTGTTGGTTTGGCTCTGCACTCCAGAGTCATAATATCTGTGTGTGTATGGGGGGAGAGGGGGGTAGGGATATCCCAGAGGAAGAGTTAAATGGAAAATTTTGGATCTGTCCAAGTGGTAAACCAGCAGGTTATGAAGTTCCTGCCTGAGGAAACTAAGTATTGGAATTATTTTCACTTGTATAATAAAGTTTTGTGTTAATGTCCACTGGAGGGCTGAGGCCACATTCATAACAGGTATATCATAACCCTCAATATCAACTCCCAAGCCTCAGTTCTCATTGCAAAGTGCTGTTACCAGTGGTGAAACAACTAGGATGTCACAGATCAGGTAAAGCAAGGTAATCATCATAAAGGAGTGCAGGAGATGGATGGTAGTGTCTTGGCTTATTCCTACCACTAGTTAGGTCTGATCTACATTAAAACAGAGTTGCAAAAGCAGAGAAAAAGCCACAGACAAGACTTGCTAATGGCTCTACTACTCTCCATTCCTCATCTTTCCGTGATGTTTTGGGTCCAGCGACTTGCCAGCCATCCCACTAACTTTTACATTACCTCTCATTTCATTATTCGCAGAAACAATTTTGTTGCTGCCTGTACCCTGAGACACTCTTTCTATAGGACCTCTGAATCTATCCATGCCATTGTTCTGCCATCCTCTGAAGGTGGAGGAATAAGCAGGGGTTCTGATGTCTTTACTTGTATATTCCTTCTTGGTTCCATTCTTTAAGATTTGGTGCTTGTGGGAAAAAAATAACTGGTCAGATGAAAAAAAAACATTATGGATACTATGGATTTCAGCCATTTAAGAATAAGGAAAACTTGAAATTTTGGAAGGCTCAAGGTATCTAGTATGATATAGTTGCCCATGGTACTTGTGGAGCCTACTGTAACCAAAGTCTATCCCTTGTTTTCCTTGGTGGAAAAAAATGAGAGGAGCTTTTGAGTGTGGATTTAAACATCTAAGAACTGCTGTCCTCCTAACTACAAGTCTTAGAAACAATTGTATATATTTTCCCCCTCACTCTTTCTCCCTCCATCCCATAGTGAACATGGAAGGAGACAAGGGAGAGGTGACCCTTTCTTCAAACTTCTGGGTTGAGGGTAAAGGACTGGTCTTGGGAATCTATTGATAGAGTCTTTTAGTCTTTTCTTGGGGTCCTGTGCCTTTAGAACATTGTAGATGTAATGCTTCCACATTGCAGGGTTGTTAAGCTATCTCCATGGATGGGCCATGTTGCATGTTTAGGTGAACTGGAAAAGGCGAACATGTTGGATCTCTACCTAAAAAGAGACTGAAAGAAAGGCAATTGTCAAAACAACCACTGTGTATCACCTCACAGGGATAACCACTATCATCTCTATAGCAGTCAGAGCTGTAGGGATAGCTAGATCCATGGAGTAAACTCTTTTTTTCAGGGCCCAGTAATCTATGGTCAAACTACAAGTCCCATTGCTTTTGCAAAACATCAAGACAAGGCTATGGATAGGGAAGGGGTTAACCTGATTATACTAACATTGAAAAGTTCCTGCTTCAATAAATTTATGTCTTCTCTACTCCAGCTCCAAGATTAGAAATTGCTTCAGCCAAACCACTCTAGGATCATGGACAACCCTGGAATAGCATAGATGGCTTCATGATTCTTAAGGTTAAGATGGGGATGGTTTGCTAAGAGAGATGTCAAATACACTGCTGCAATATTCCTGAGTGCAGCCCAAAAGAGATTTAGGTGTCATAGAGAAATAGTTATCAAAATAAACAAAAACACATTAAGACCAAAAAAAAAATGTCAATGTGTGGCCTGTAGAGAGACTTATGTATGGTTTTGTGGTAACCATTTGCACATGAGTTTGATACCAATGCTCTAGGCCACTCTCCCTAACAGAGGTAATCTAACACTTCCTTTTTCTCTACATCTCTCCTCCCTCTCAGTAGGAGGGATATTGGGGGAAGGATGGAATCACTTCTTCAAAGAGGAAAGTTGAAAAATCCAAAATAAATGTCCTTTTACTGCCCCCCCGCAACTACTTAAATTTTATTCTTCTAGACTCCTTGATATTTTACCTCTATGTAAACTTCCCATCATCTCTGTCTTTAGCATTGCTTTCCCAGCCATACTCCTGTATACTGAGTTCTCCTCAGGTAAGGTATATCACCTAAATGTCCAACTTGCTAAGCATGTGAGCTGGCCAAGATAAAAGTGAATATAAAGAAATACTTATTTGTAATATGATTGTAAATTCTCTGTTTTTACATATTCTTCCATATTTTAATGGGAATTATTACTATTTTCTTCAATATGAATTTTCTTTGTAATTGTCTAATTCCATAGTTTACCATTTACCATTCTTTTAATTAGAACTTTTAATTAGTTCTTTTAATTAGTGTTTCTTATTAGTTTAATTTAGGAAGTATTTTAGTACTTGCTATTGTAAATAACTTGTCTTAACCTGAAAAATTCAATGTGTCTATAATAGTTTAATTTTTCTTTCTATCTGGCCTGACTTCCTTAACCTCAATAGCAGGTGGTAAAGAAATTCGCTCTCCCAGAGAAGAGAATACCTTGCTCTTAGTTTACTTTGTTAGAAGGTTGACTATGAAGATAAATAACTTTCTCAGGATTTCAAAGACAAGTCAGAGGCAAGACTTGGACATATATATTCATGCTGCTTAGACCAACCGTCTTTTCACTACGTTATTCTGCTTCTGTTTATGTTCTTGAAAAGAAAAAAAAAAGCTGCATAATTTAATTGATAGGAAGGTTCTATGGGAATCAATATCTTAATTCCAAAACTTTTAATTTGTGCTATTATTATATTAAATATATTCTTTCCAGTTTAACTTTTAGTCTGTGTTATAAAGAAATAGGTATTTTATGGAATTTTAAAAGGTAAGAGATGCTACGATGACTAGAATACTTCAAAATACTTGAAACCCCTTGAACCATTACTCCTGTCTTTATATTATGCTTTAAGAATATAGAATCATTTTTTGGTCAATATCATGACTCATTTCTTATATAAAGTGCTTCCATTTTGACAGTGAAGAAATGGCAAAATTGACAAGTCAGATTACCTGCCCATGCTGGTACATATTAATTTCAGAATATATGTTCAAATTAAAGTACTTTGACCAGTATTCTTTCCCTGACATTATGTGCTTTCTTCTGGAAATGGGCTCACATTTTTCAGGGAAAGGAAAGAATAGAAGTTTTGTGAGGTTTTGAAAAGCCCTTACAGGGCTATGAGACATTAAGAATTGGGCAGACAATGTGAATCTTCTCTTAATCAAAGAAAAAAATCTAAGGACATTCTAAAAATCAATGAGGAATTTTGAATATGGGAAGAAAATAAGATCAGAAACAGGAGTATAGGCATGTAAAAGACCATTCTTTTTTCCCCCAAAACCCCATCTAAATTGCTTGGTGGCAAGATCAAGAGAGGACACAAGCTCAGAGACCCTCCCTTTTTGGACTCTAATGTCCTCTGACCCTGCCAGACTCTGACATCTCCATCAGCTCAGGAAAATTTCTCTCCCAACTGACACTGACTAAGGTTCTGGTCTGCCCATTTATTAGTCAATGATGAAGGGAATTCTCATTAATTATTAATAATTTCATTTGATGATATGCACTTGAGACTAAAGTTAATTTTATCTGAGATATCCCTAATCGACATGTCAGACTGTCTTATCCTCAACAGGTGATATAAGAATTATAGCTCTGGGGAAATTGAGCTCACAGAATTTTATTCCAATAAAAGGTCCTTTCCTGGTCTTTTCTCCTTAACACACACAAATTTATGGGGAGCCTGTTGCTTACTCTGTTCACAGATCTTTCCTCTCTCCTAGCAACTGAGAACAAGATAAGTGTGAGGAAAGTGTGGTAAGTGTATCTTTATCTTCAAAACTCAGAGGAAAGGATTTGGGTGATAGTGGATTTCTTCAGATCTTCAGTCTAATTCAGTATTCCTTTAATTGAGAAAGGAAAGAAGTTTGGAGATGTCTGTGAAAAGGGATTTGGGATTTTTTTCCCAGTGATCTCAGGGTGACAATGCTTCTTCTTCCTTTGTACATAACGATGACCACCAACTTCATTTTAGTGCTCTGAATCCTTTTTTCCCTTTTAAATGTATTTCTTGTGTCTTTTCTGTGGTCTCGTGGTGCTTCTGTCTTATCCCCTTGCACTGATCTGCTTTAGAATGATGTAATGTCTCTTTTCCTTTCTGAATATTTGACCCTGTTGAATGTCCTCCTGTTCTCCTCCATATTCTCTTCTAAATATTTCTAATGTCTTTAAATCCTTCAGACCAAAAGAGCTTCTAACATGCCTCAAATTGATCCACAGCACTGTAAGTTTATCATTATTGGTATTTAGTCAGTTACTCATGTCTGATCTTTGTATTGTTTTGAAAAGCCAAATCTAGCAAAGTGGATCATTACATGATGTTGATCTAATCAGCACAGTGTTCTCTTGGTTCTGCTCCCTTTACTCAGCGTCAGTTCACCAAGTCTTTCCAGGTTTTTCTGAAATCTGAGTGCTCATTGTTTCTTAAATCACAATATTATTTCATTATGATCAATTACCACTTTTTCAGCCATTCCCCAAATGATAGGCATCCCCTCAATTTCCAGTTCTTTGCCACCACAAAGGAACTACTATAAGTATTTTTGAATATGTGTCCTTTTCCCTTTCTGTTGATTTCTTTGGGATAGTACATAAATTAAAACCAAGCAAAGAAGGAAAGCAGAAATTTGGGAAAAAATTTTTACTGCCAATCTAGTATCAAAGATAAAAGGGTATGCATAGTTTTGTAGTTTTATATATAGTTTTGTAGCCCTTTGGTCATAGTTCCACAATGCTCTCCAGAATGACTGGATCAGTTAGTAACTTCAGCAACAATGCATTAATTTTCTCACATCTTCTCCAACATTTGTCATTTCCTTTTTCTTTCATATCAGTCAATCTGATAGATGTGAGGTGGTACCTCAAAGTTATCTTAATTTGACCTTCTCTAATCCATAGTTATTTAGAGCATTTTTATATGTTTATAGATAGCTTTAATTTCTTCTTCTGAAAACTGCTTGTCCAATTCCTTTGACCATTTATCAATTGGGGAATGACTAGTATTATTATATATTTGTCTCAGTTCTCTATATATTTTAGAAATGTTCTCTATATATTTTAGAAATGTTGTCTTTATTGGAAATATTGGCAGTAAAAACTGTTTCCCAGCTTTCTGCTTTCCTTCTTTTCTTGGTTGGATTGGTTTTGCTTTTACAAAACCTTTTTAATTTATGTAATCAAAACTTTTCATTTTGTATTTCATAATATTCTGTATCTCTTATTTTGTCATAAACTCCTCCCTTCTCCATAGATCAGAAAGATAAAATATTCCTTGGTCTCCTAATTTGCTTATGGTATCACCCATTTAATCTAAATCATGTACCCATTTTGACCTAAACCTGCTACCTACTATAAGATGTTGGTCTATGCCTACTTTCTGCAAAATTTTCCCAGAAAATTTTGTCAAATTTTGAGTTTTTATCCCAGAATCTGGAGTCTTTTTGTTTATCAAACAGTCAATTATCTCAGAAGATACAGAGAAAACTTTTGACAAAATTCAGCAGCCATTACTATTAAAAACACCAGAGAGCATAGGAATAAATGGAATTTTCTTTAAAAGGATAAATAATATCATTTTAAGTAATATCAAAACCATTAACAAGCATTACATTTAATGAAGACAAACTTGTAGTTTTCCTAATATAATCAGGGATAAAGCAAGACTATCCATTATCACCTCTATTATTCAATATCACACTAGAAATGTGAGATTTAGCAATAAGTGAAGAGAAAAAAATTTAAGGAATGAGAACAGACAAAGAAGAAATAAAGTTATCGCTCTTTGCAGATGATATGATGGTATACTTAGAGAATACTAGAGATTTAACTAAAACACTTTATGAAATAATTAACCACTTTAGAGACAAAAACAGAGAGAGACAGAAAGACAAACAGAAAAGAGGAAGACCAATGGAGAAAGGGACAGAGACTGGGAGTGAAACAGAAAGGGAGACAAAAAGAGAGACAGAAAGTTAGAAAGAGGATCTGTTATCAGTGGATCAGAAAAGCGAACAACCATAGTAACACACAGTTCAGTGAAATCAAAGACAAGTTACTTGAAAGAATTATTGTTTCATAATAACTGATGGCACAATTGGACAGCCATCTGACAGAAATAAAGTGTAGATCAACACATCATAATCAGATCAATACAGTTAAATGACATTGAACCAACTTCAGTAAGCGTCTACTATGGGCTAGATATCTTGTTAAGAACTGGCAATACAACTAATAAAATGAAAAACAATCTTTGTACTCAAGGAACTTTCAATCTAATGGAAGTAGGGAGACAATATAACATACATTATGATTGTAAAGTAGTAAAGCAGGTTGTTGTGGGGAAGCAGGGGAGAAGAGTGGGACATTAGTAGCCTTTTTATTTTATGGAATTGAAACTAGACAGAGCAGCAGATGCAGAATGAAGTGATCCAAAATGTCTTGTTTCCACCCTTCATAAAGCAAGGCATTGGGAAGAGTTTGGCACTCTACCTTGCAACCCTTCAATCGTAGGAGAAAGGAAGATGAGGAGTTAGTGTCAATCAAGGCTTGAGTCAGGCTATGATGATGAGATTAGCAGAGATGATGATAACCTGGGAGGGACATTTTGTTCCATGAAGTTGAAACCAGATAGAGCACTAGATGCAGAGCAGAATATATATCTGAGGGAATATATACCTAGAGAAGGTCCAAATGGATGCATGATCTACATATAATAGGCCACACAGTAAACAAATTAGAGGAGTAAGGATGAAATTATATTTAAAATCTATGAATAATGGAAAAGTTCATGAAAAAATGGTAGAGAAGATGACAAGATGTTTATTTTCCTTTTTTTAATAGAAGAATTTTTATTATAAAGGATTGACTTGACAAGTTAGGCACCCACTACTCCTGCAACAAATATGAGGGAGGGAGAAGCAACATACAGGAAATCAACCAAAAACACTTATTCAGATGTGTTTCATTTTACCTTCTCCTTGTTTTCTCTTTTCCTCTAGATCAGAGCTTGCTATTATCCTACCCATTTCTAAAAAAAGGGGGATAAGAATCAGTTCAGTTCAGACATCAGGGCTTTCTAATATCCATCAGTAAGCTCTGGAGCATCACAGAGTACATCCACCACTTCCTTTCAAGTGGACGCTTGTAGATTCCTCTCCTTCAGTGAGCACATCAGTTTGAGATGGAACATTATCTCTGGTGGGGGTCCATTCTCTTCCTTAAGGTGGCCCTGATATAGATGATGAAGACAGGACAGTTCTCTTAGGAGACTGCTACCAATTGTACTATGGATACCAAGAAGTACCTGCAGCTAGGGCAGGAGCCATTGGGGTACACCTCACAGCTTCATGGGAGTTGCTGAAATCAGCATTCCATGGATGTACCTGTGGGATGTGGTAACTGAGAAATCCATGGTCTCTGATCCTCAGAGTACTCGCTGTCAGCTTCTTATGCTTCTTCATACAGACACTTGTGTACACCTGTGGGAGGACGGACAGCTCCAAGAGCTTCACATTTCTAAAGTTCACATGGAGCTTATGATCCCGGCAGATAGGGCAAGGATTCCCAGTAACTTTGTTCCTCAAATGCATGTCTTACAGGTTTCTTGGGGTAGGATACCACCTTTGTGGTTTCATTGATAATTAGCCCAGACTGAATGGGAGCCATATTGAGTCAGGTATTCTTCTGTCTCCAGATATTCCCAGGGAGCATCCTGATGGAGGGAGACAGGAATGGCAGATTCATCCTCAAGTGGAGCTTTGGTGCATAGAGCCAGGGAGTAACCTACACCCAGTAGACACCTCTGACAGGCATGAGACCCAAAAGCCTCCTAAGCAGAAGAGTTAGGAGAGAGCTTGCCGTCTTGGTGTATGGCTAAGGGAGGAGAGGGGCAAGATGTTTATTTTCAATTATGTAAAATTCAAATTTTTTTTAGAGAAACCAATCTAGTAAAGTTGAAATTAGAAAGGAAATAAGTAAATGGAGAAATACATTTACAGTTTCTCTGATAAAAGTCTTACATGAAAGATACAAGGAACTGATTTAAATTTATAAGGCAAATCAATTTCATAAGAGATAGATACTTTAAATGATAACAAATAGGCAGTTTTCAAAGACAAAATCCAAAGAATGAATAATCACATGGACAAATGATCTGAATTACTCAATTTGGAAAATACAAATTAAAGTAATTTAGATTCACACTCATGCTCATCAGAGTGGGTAATACAATGAAAGAGGAAAATGACAAATGTTGGAGACCCTGAAGGAAAAGAGGAAACATAATGTGAAAATAGTGGAACTGTGAATTGGTTTGATTATTCTGGAAATCAATTTGAAACTAAGCCTATGCAACACCAATGTGATACCCACAACAGCGGCTCTGAATAGGTAGATGTATTTCCAGGGTTGAATCACAAAATATACCAAACTTTCTTACTCAAAATGTCTTCAGAAACTTCTATGAAATTTCTTATGATACAGTAATATTCTATTACAGTCCTACAACATGGTTGTTTAGCCATCTCCCAATAGAAAGATTCTCTTTTATATTCAAAGTTTTGGTTACTGTGAAAGAATATTATACACATATTATATTATATGTGTAATCCAAATATATGTTATATAAATAACGATAAATGTCATATAAATGTACATGTGCAAACCAACAGATAGAATATATTTACAACTATATCAACAGAAAAAAGCTGACAAAGAAAATGATAAATCTCTCTTTCTATCTCTTCTGTTGATGGTGATGACAAAATATAACAGTCTTAAGGTATTGGTTCCAGTGACAGACATCCTACTCAGAGGCACAAGTTCATATGATAGTAAATTTCAGACTTTAAGAGTCCCATACATCAAATTCTCAACCAAGTGGTCTTTCTGCCGTCAGTATTTTCAATTATGTTAAGTACTATATAACTGGGATTCTCCTAATTTAAATCTTTCACCAAAGAAGAACTCAACCACTCAGTGTTTCAAAGAAGAATCCTCTAAAAGTGAAGGGGAAAAAACATTAGAAACTCCCCCATTAATACTATCTTCCTGAATATCCACCTGACAATAATAAAAAAGACATTCTCCACAGGTTTTCTGGATGGGAATGAACAGTGACATGGACATGGGAAGTGTCTCCCTCATTTCAGGAAAAATCTTCTACACCTTGTAATTCTGAATGATTATGGATTAATGGATTTTGATTGCTATATACTCCCACTAATAAAAAATAGAATGCTTTCTAATGACATAGCACTGGGGTTCTTTTTTCTGTTTCAGACCGGATTTGGGGGCCTGGGAAACTCCTTCTTCCTGGTCCTATATACCATCACCTTCTTTACTGGTCCCAGGCTGAGGACCATTGACTTGCTTCTATGGCACTTGGCCTTTGTCAATGACTTGGTGCTTCTTTCCAAAGGGATTCCTCAGACAATGGTGACTTTGGGGCTCACCAATTTCTTGGATGATGTGGGATGTAAATTTGTCTTTTATTGCCACAAAGTGGCCCGAGATCTTTCTCTCTGTACTACCTGTCTCCTGAGTAGCTTCCAAGCCATCACTTTGAGTCCTAGAAGCTCTTGGTGGGCAAAACTTAAAGCTAGAGCCCCAAGGTGCATTGTCCCATTGTGTTTCTTGTGCTGGACCTTCTGTCTACTGACAAATTACAAAATTCTTTTACATATGAAAGGCCCAAAGGGAAGCAATAATATCACTGAAGGAAAGGATTTCATTTACTGTTCTGCTATATTTCCAGTTTCACTTTATATTGTACTATACTTACTCATAATCTCGCTTCCTGATGTTTTGTGTGTAGGCATCATGTTAGTGACCAGTGGGTATATGGTTTTTGTCTTGTACAGACACCATCAGAGAGTCCAGTACATTCATGGCAACAGCCTTACACCACACAATGACTCTCCTGAGACCAGAGCTATCCAAACTATCCTACTTCTTGTCACCTTATTTGTCTCCTTTTTTTCTCTGAATTCTATCTTGGCATTATACATTCACTATGGGGAAACTTCTTCTGGGCTCGTTCATATCTCTGCCTTCCTCGCTGCCTGCTATCCAGCTTGTAGCTCCTTTGTTCTAATTGTCAGTGATTTCCAAGTTAAAAAATACTTCCTGACACTCTGTAAAAGATAATGACACAGTTCTCAAAAAGCTTGATGTTTCACCTCAAACTATTTCTCATGACTAATATAAATGAAAGTGGAAAATTATAATTGTTGCATGGGATGCAGTAAAATAGGAAAAATAATGCACTCTTCCAGTGATTGGTCTGGCTATTTCAGGTAGAAATTTGGAACGGTGTTCCCCAAATGATTTGCCTTTGTAAAGCATTTGACTCCCCTATACCAATACTAGGTGTATACACCAAAGAGATGGAATAGATCTTATATGTACACAAACATATTTAGAAACTCGTTCCATTGTATTGTCAATCTGGAAATTGAGGGGATTTCCTGCTATTGAGGAATCTCTACAAAGTATATCATCTTAGTGCAATGAATTGGAGTTTGGAAATAATAAATGATGATATAACAGTTTTCCAGGAAACTGGAAACTCTTCTATGAATGAATTCAGAACAAAATGAGGACCAAAACAATTTATATGAATTTATAGACCAAACAACTTTGAAAGATTCTAGAACATTTATCAATACAAGGATAAATCTTCAATTCAGAGAACTGAAGAAGAAAGCAAAATACTCAGGTGCCTCAGGACTAATTTCTCCTGGAGTCTTATCGTTGACAGGGTCAGGTAAGTTCTTCTATTCCCAGTTTCCAGGGGACACCCACTAGTTTGGTTGAAGTCTGAAATTTCCCTTTAAACTAGCTTTTAGAGGGGAACCAAGTTATGTTAAATCACTTTGGCTTAATTAGGTCCCCTTTGAAAATTGATCTTAGGAAAATTAGCGCACCTCAGCCTAGTACTATTGGTGTCTATCCCTTTAAGATAATTAGTCAGAAACTTTGGAATCACCAAGGCTCCCTACCACCAAAGGCCATTCCCCCAAGCAAAGGTTGCAGGATCCATCCCTGTTCTGTCAAGTCCTGAATCCTTACAAATTCTCCAACCACCTTTCCTCAGAATAATAATCGCCAAATTCGTGATTTTGATTCTTCCTCTCTCTGTCATTCATTGTGAGCTCTGTTTGTATCTGTCCTGTCAATTTGTGTCTTCAGATCTGTATCATATGTGCTATAAATGAGTCTATTTCCCTGTAAAATTTAAAATGCAGGCAGCTAGAGACTTCTACAGGCTGCAGCTAGGGAAGCAAACAAAACTGCAAGACTTTTCTTTGTTGTTCCAGTCAGGTCAACATGGAATTACAATGAAAATGAGATAAAGCTGAAAACATCTTAGCAGATTCTGGGATTAATTATTAAAAAGTTTGGAAACTGATTATTTGGAATGGCAATCATTTAATATTAATCTTGGACTTTAATAAGGGGCTGATCCCGAATTCATCAATTAGAAGAAGAGCCTGGATTTAACAGCTTCTTTGTTCTCTGAGTAAACCCAACAAATACCTCTTCTTATGTCAACAAGGCCAGGTTAGGGCTGATTTAAGAGTATTTTTCCTCTGTTTAAGGATGTGACCCTTAAACCAAGACACCATCTTGAATAATGGGACTTTTTCTGTATCTTAATATTTTGTGGACATATATTATGTTACGGAATGTTGATGGTAAAGAAAACACAGATATCTTGGGTCATAAATTCAATTGACACCTTGTCAATTCTATTTTCTTATTGTATTTATATCTTATTCAATTAAGAAAATGCCTTTCTCTTGGCATAGTTAAACACATACAAAGACCATAAATCTGAGGTACACATACATCCTGGGATTCTCCTAAAACAGATTTAAGCCTGGTCATTCTTGTACCAGACAGTTAGAACTTACTGTTTTGGCTCCTTGTACATGCTCCCTTACAGCCTAGCTTTAAGGAAATTAACAATAAGAATTACATATCACCACCCTGTTTCCTCATTTAACTAAATTTCCAGGTTTATGGGAATTAGTGGAGAAAAATCCTGACTATAAGTAACTCAGGGAGCTCATCTTGCTAAAACACACCCCTCCAAATCCTGGTCACTTAGCATTCCCCTCCTTTCCCAGAGTAAAGAGAATATCTCAGTATGGGGATTTTTAACAGCCACCTGGGTTCATGTTAACCCCTCTCATCCCAGATCAAATTATAGAGAAGAGAATGCAGGAGAATTGTAGAGGCAGCAATACTTGCAGACTGGTGGTAGCTCTGGCAGTCCTGTGCTCCTGGGAAGCTTGTAGTCACCCTTCTAGGCAAAACTTGGAAATAACACCCAGGTCCTATACATTCTAGACTCCCTGATCCAGCAGCTGAAAACTGCACCAGGTTAAGTAAATTCTACAGCAGGGAGAGTTGGATGGGTCAGGACTATGGTGAATATTCCCTAAGCCGTGGTTTCAAGAATTAACGTCACTGGGACATCAGTCTCTCTGTTCTTGGTGAACTCTACACTTCTCTGTTCCAGTTGCAAAAAATGTATTTTATCTCTGTTTGCCCCATTTCCTCATTTGTAAAGGGAAAATAATAATGGTTGTGGTTATAAGATCAAAGTGACGTAATGATTTTAAAAGGTTTAATAAAATTACTGGCATATGCTAGATACAACATTATTATTATCCTTCTAATTTAATGCAATTGTTCCATACTTGATAACTTTGAAGGGGTTTTTAAATACCAAAAGTATTAAGATCAATAATTTCTATATGGGATAATCTGGAAATGTTGTTAATGTCATCTGAAATTAAATGTGGTATCACTGCATTGCTATGATTATTTCTAAAATTCTCTTCGATTATAAAAAATTGAGAGACCATTGTGAGGTAGAAATGGTGTTAAAAAATTTTAATTTGAATCTTGTATATGAATTGGACTTTTAAAAGGATGCAATAAAATTAGATAATTTAATATTTACTATGATAGCAGACTTTTCCATTTGAAATCTTGGCTATTATGAAAAATATACATGGTGGTTTAAATTTATAGTTTCCACATATTAATTATGGGATGAATGATTCTCTGTGTGAGGTGATTTAGAAATGCATTCATCTAGACTTCTTACAAGCTCTGTGAAAGATTTTGTACTGTAGAATTCCTATTGAGCAAATGAGAATTCTTAAAAAAAAATAGGGCATGATTTTCAAGATTATTTTGTCTAAAAGCTGTCTTTATCTATGTTAGTTGAAGGTTTATAGACTATTTATGTGAAATGCCAGAATGCACTTAATTTCTAGTGACATACTTAAGGAAAACTTGTGATTGTGATAACGCTAAATTAATTGAATATGTCCTTGACTTACAGAAACTAAATCTCTTCTCCATTACAAACACCTTTTTTGACTAAGGAACTTTGTGCTACCTAGGAATTCTGTATTGACTAAAAATTTAGTTCTGTTATAATACTTTGGGAATTTGTGTTACTTTACACCAACTTAATTTTAATGAATTCCAGTTTTAAAGACTTTTTTTGCTTTAAGTAGGAAGACATATCTATCATTTTAAAAGTTTCCAACTAATTTTCTTTATAAAAATTTAGTCATAAATAAAGATCATAATAGTAGTAATAAATAGAGTCAATTTTAAACTGTTCTTAAAGAAAGGGAAATACTTTTAGAAAAAAATTAAAATAATCACTGTGCAATTTTTAATAGTTCTGTTAAATTTTCATGATAATTTACTGCTAAATTAATGTAATTATCTGTAAAGCAGAAGAGATCTTACTGTTTTGATCTGAGCTTGTAGTAATGACATGGCTTAAGTAAGAATTAAATTAGTGTTTGAACATATCATGTGTTAAATTCAAATCCTGAAGTGTCTAATTCTTCCAGAGTGAGTATAATTGGTGAAGAATAAACACACTTGTCAAATAAGGACATAAATCCATCAGTCTGTGAGGTTAGCCATTAGTCTCTTAGTTTTGTTTAAGCTGGGATTCCAGTAGAGGCAGTTATGATAGTAAAGAGTAATAACTTATGAACTAACTTGTTTTATGGTTGAAATGTAAAGGAAAGCTGAATAATCTCAATAATGGGATTGAGAGATTTGGAAAGATAAAAGGTCTGATTGAAAATATGGAAGGCAGATAAGAAGGGTTGGGGACAAATGGCAGTTATCCAAGCCTTTCCTGTCCCTAAGATAGCTACTCCGGATCAGTTTCAGATGGATTGAATATGCTGAGAGAGTGTGAGAAAGCATTTTAAAAAATGTTTCTAAAAATTTTTAGAAAAAATATGTAACTTGATTTGATAATTAACAGCTCAATTAAATTTTGAGATGGCGCTATCTGAAGGATATCAGCTTATATTTATTTGTTATATAAAATTTTATGGGACTGCAATTTACTATTGTTTTAAGCTCTAATTACAGGACTGTCTGAGTTGTCATAAAGGCAATAGTAAAATTGCATGTGACGCAGGTTATGAACTGCTAAAGATGGATGTGTGTGCCTAGGAAGGTTTTGAAGACAGCTTTGGAAATGACCTAGGTAGGATCTTCCTAACTCTATTTCCCAATTATACCATCTCTTTCCTGAAAAGGAAAATTTCTTACCTATTTACTCCTAAGCTTTACTTTCAGCACTTAGTAACCACGCAATTGACTGTCAGATAATGACTAATTCCTGGAATCAAACAAAGCTAAGAAAGTCCTTTCCTTCTGTTATACTATATGACATTGTCACTCCTTTTCTTTTATAGCAAATTTCTATAATCAAGAAATTCTGTAAGTACAATACTAAGTCTATTAAACAATATATAGAAATTAGAACATCCTTGAGTTACTATAATGAGAGGTAAGAATGAATAACTCACACAACCTATATTTAAATATAATATAGAGATAGCAGAGAGCATCCACCAAAGAAGGAAATGATTAGGGCAAGGTAATAATAGTGCAGTGTAATGCACTATTGTAATGCAATAGATATTTAATTAAATGAGACAGCAAAATTGTGAGAAAGGCAATAGGATCAGACAGATTCCTCTAAAAATTATGTATAGATGTATATTATTGGCTTCTAGTATCTGTCCAATAATTTTAAAAAGCAGATTAGTTCATTTTATGGTTGGAACCCTCACATTTCAAAAGATTATTATGCCAGGTACAGGATTTAGATAAGGATTAAAGCAGCAGATGAAAAATAAACCGAAATCCTCTGAGTTTCAAAAATGGAGAATAAGATTTAAGTGATTGTACTAATTCATATTGTCAGGAATATCTGAGAACTTCTAGATCTGAACCAGAGAAGCACAACTCCCTTTTTGAACTATCCCAAGAACAAAATCTATTGTTAAAGAAAGGATATATAGGGATTAGATAACTACATGAGACATCTAGGATTCAAAAAATGATTCTTGAGAGGGCAGAGCCAAGATGGCAGAGGAGAAGGATGGACCTGTAGAAGCTGTCTCCCCACAGCCCATCAAATACTTGTAAAAATGACTCTAAATAAATTCTGGAATAATTCAGAGAAGCCACAAAACAAAATTGAAAGAGGCAGCCTGGAAGGTCAACAGGAGAGGTCTATTGCACCAGACTAGGAGCAGCGCACAGCCCATGGAGTGCTGTCCAGCCTTGGCCACACATCTGGCCATGGCAGCAGCTATGATTCCCAGATTCATCAACCCACAAATGCCAAAGAAGGTTCAAAGGTCAGTGAGAAAGCTCTTTTACCTGGATGAGAAGGGAACAGGGTCCTGCCTGAGCCCCGGCCCCAGATGACACCAAGTGACCCCAGACAGTGGCAGCATCTATTTTTGGAGCCCTTGGCCTAAAGACCCTGGGGGAGTGAGCAGCTGATCTGGATCTCAGTCCTGAGGGGTGGTCCTGGGGTAAGGAGGAGCACCATCTGGTGGAGCTGATAGAAGCTCTGGAGAAGGAATTCTACTCACAGATCCTGGGCAGAAAATCTTTTGGTTGCTCTCAGACCATAGCACAGGCCAGCAAAGGAAGAAATTCTTTTCTCTTAACCTTGGCACCTTGGAGGAACTGAGAAATTACAGATCCCTAGAGCATACCTACCTCTTGACAAAGGACTCAAAAATCTAGTAATTGGCTGGGCAAATGCCCAAAAAAAGGAAAAAAATAAAATTAGAGAAGGATATTTTCTAGGTGAACAGGTATTTTCTTCCATCTTTTTTGATGAGGAAGAACAATGCATACCACCAGGGGAAAACATAAAAGACAAGGCATCTGCATCCAAAACCTCCAAAATAATATGCAATGGTCTCAGGCCTTGGAAGAGCTCAAAAAGGATTTTGAAAATCAAGTAAGAGAGATGGAGGAAAAATTGGGAAGGGAAATGAGAGTGATGCAAGAAAATCATGACAAGTCAGTCAACAGATTGATAAATGAAACCTCCAAAAATGCTGCAGAAAACAACAAAAATAGATTATGGCAAAAGCAGTCCAAAAAGCCAATGAGAAGAAGAATACTTTAAAATTATTAAATTAAATTAATCAAAATAATTAGCCAAGTGGAAATGGAGGTTCAGAAGCTCACTGAAGAAAATAACTCTTTAAAAATTAGAATGGAGTGGATGGAAACTAATGACTTTATGAGAAACCACACAATTGCAAAATAAAACCAAAAGAAATAAAAAATGGAAGTCAATGTGAAATATCTCCTTGGAAAAACAACTGACCTGGAAAATAGATCCAGGAGGGATAATTTAAAAATTGTGGGACTTCCTGAAAGCTATGATCAAAAAAAGAGTCTAGATATAATCTTTCATGAAATTATCAAGGAAAATTGCCCTATATTCTAGAGCCAAAGGGTTAAAGAGAAATGGAATGAATTCACTGATCACATCCTGAAATAGATCTGAAAAGAAAAATTTCTAGGAATATTGTAGCCAAATTCCAGAGCTGTAAAATCAAGGAGAATGTATTGCAGGCAGGTAGGAAGAAACAACTCAAGTATTGTGGAAATACAATCAGGATAACACAAGCTCTTGCAGCTTCTACATTAAAGAATCGAAGAGATTAGAATATGACATTCCAGAAGTCAAAGGAACTAGGATTAAAACCAAGAATCACCTACCCAGAAAAATTGAGTATAATACTTCAGGAGCAAAAATGGTCATTCAATGAAATAGAATACTTTCAAGCATTCTTAAAGAAAGGACCAGAGCTGAATGGAAAATTTGACTTTCAAACACAAGAATCAAGAGAAACATGCAAAGGGAAACAGGAAAGAGAAATCATAAGGGACTTACTGAAATTGAACTGTTTATATTCCTACATGGAAAGATAATATTTGTAACTCTTGAAACTTTTTTCAGTATTTGGGTAGTTGGAGGGGTTACACACACACACACACACACACACACACACACACACGTATATATGTTTTATCTATCTATCTAGAAATGGATGATATCTAAAAAAATAAAATTAGGGAGTAAGAGAGAAGGGGGTGGGAGAAGAAAGGGAGAAATGGAATGGGGCAAGCTGTCATAGAAGAGGCAAGAAAAAGCTTTTTCAATGGAAGAGAATGGGGGGAGGTGAGAGGGAACAAGTGAAACTTATTCTCATCATATATAGCTTAAGGAGGGAACGACATGCTCATTCTATTTGGTATGAAAATCTCTTTTACACTACAGGAAAGTAGGGGAGAAGGGGATAAGTAGGGTCTGGGGGATTATAGAAGGGAGTGCTAATGGGAGGAGAGTAATTAAAAACAAACACTTTAGGGGAAGGACAAGATCAAAAGAGGGAATAGAACAAATAGGAGGCAGAATACGATGGAGGGAAATAGTTTTTTACAACATGACTATTATGAAAGCCTTTTGAAAAAATACACATATATTAGCCTACAATGAATTACTTGCCTTCTCAGTGGGGATGGATGGGGAGGGAGGAAGGGAAAGAAGATGGATCTCAAAGTTTTAGGAATGAATATTGAGAATTGTTTTTGTATGCAACTAGGAAATAAGAAATACAAATAATAGTGTATAGAAATCTATAAGAAGAGAGAGAAGATGGGAATAAGGGAAGGGGTGGTTGTGATAGAAGAGAGGGCAGATTGGGGGAAGGGTTAATCAGAATGCATGGTGTTTTGGGGTGGGGGGATGGGAGAGATGGAGAGAAAATTTGGAACTCAAAATCTTTTGGCAGTTAATGTTAGAAACTAAAAATAAATAGATAAATTAAAAAAATTCTAAAAAAAGTGATGTTTAAATGGACATTAAGAATGGAATACTGGGATACAAGGGACCCAGTGTTAGCTAACATTGGCAATAATGATTGCATTGATTTGTATGGTTCATGTTTAAGTTGTCTTGGTTATCTTGGTAATACGTACTATTGTGGGCCATCTGGGTAGCTCGATCTGTCCCCAATTTAAGGTAATTATTCAATTTTGTAAATTGTGAGAAATCTTTACTGTATTGTTTGAACTTAGCCTCGCATGGCTGGAAACTGAACCATTTCTGGGTGCCTTCATACGAATGCTAGGATCCATGTGTCACATCTAAAGATTGTTCTTGAGTGGACATCTGAGCCCATAGTAGACCTTGCCCTTCGATTTTGAAGGGACTTGAAAAAGACATCATCAGGTCTAGACAGCTTTCCTAAGAGTCTGGACCATATCTGCAGGAACAGCTCCCTCCCTCCCTGAGCCTCTTGTATACCCAGGACTGGTTGCTTACATCTTTGGTACCGTTAGTTGCTATATGCTCCCATTATGCTCCCTGCTTGATCCCTTTGCAGCCTGCTCCTGTTACTTGTTTACAATTGTCCTTCAGTGTCCTCCCCATCTCTCAAGATGTCTAACCACAGGGAAAGAGCAACTTCTCCCATCTCCGCACTCACTCCATGAAGCAAACTCCATCTGACAAAGGATTCAAACTTATTTATCTTCCTCTATTTCAGAAAGTGATTGGGAATCTAACTAAATACGAATTTTTACAACTTTCCTCCTGAGGAAGAGAGAGGTTTTTCCATATCTTCTTTGGTCTATAGGCTAAGTTTTAAGCTGCCTTTGACAATACGAATTTTTACAACTTTCCTCCTGAGGAAGAGAGAGGTTTTTCCATATCTTCTTTGGTCTATAGGCTAAGTTTTAAGCTGCCTTTGACCCACAAGAGAAAATGATAATCATTTAATATCACTTTTGGACTTTAATAAGGGCTAAAGCCTGAACTAAACAATCAGACTGCTTTGTTTTGCTCTAAAAATGTCCTTTCCCATGTCAGCAACTTTAGACTTGTTTATGATAGGATGCCTACAACAAGAGCAGTAGAACTTTACTTAATATTCAGAGACAGAGAAAAACAGACATCCTGGGATTATAATTTCCAGCTAACTCTACCTTGTCAATTGTCTTGTCTCAATGTGTTTACAGTGTATGCAACTAAGAAAATTCTTTTCTCATGGTATAGATAAAAAGTGCACATGGAGACCATAAATCTGAGGGACACAGAGACGTCATAGGATTGTCCTAAAGCATATTTAAGTTTGGTCATTCTTGCATCAGTCAGTCAGAACTTTCCTTTTGGCTCCATGATCATGTATCTTCTAGCTTTAATAGAGTAAACAATATGGATTTACATATCATCAAGGCTGCTTGCCTCCTTTAACCAAACTTTCAGGATGACTCTTGAAAGCTTTGACTGGATGAAGAATGGAGAGAAATAAACAAGACCAGACAATTAAAGGGTCCACAAATCAGAGAATGAGTGTCTAGAATAAACTGAAGGAGAGATGGATAATGAAGAGAGTAAGAAATGATTTTGGAAATGGGTACAATAATTCAAACAAAAAATAAATTAATGAACAAGACAAGTTGAAGGGGAGGGAGGAAAGAGAATTCACTTCATAGAGAAAAAAAGGAAAATATATAACCAGATAAAAGGAGAGAAAAATTACCAAACATTCTAAAAAGAAAGATAAAACAACAAAAAAAGAGGAGTAGTTTAGAAGTGAGAAAAACAGAGCCAGTGGGAGCAGGGAACCTTAGAAATCTAAAGTAGCAGAATGAATACAACAATGTGTTTACAGTAGAAAGGAGTAAATAATAATTTGAAAAAACCACCAGTTTTAGAGACAGATGGAGGAAAAAATAAACCTAATGTGACTTTTAATATGAATAAATTAAAATATCCAATAAAATAAAAAAAGTCAGAAGCCATGAGTAAGGCAAACCTTACAATTTCTACTTAAAAGGAACATGTTTACAAAATGGAAGGCACACACACACACACAAAGAGTAGAAAGAAAAAAAAATTTCTATGCATTTGGTGAAACCAAAAAAGTAAGAGTTGACTGAAACAATTTCTAATCCTCGAGCTGAAGTAGAGAAGAGGTAACTTTATTAAAGGAAGAACTGTTCAATGTTGGTTTCCTCAAATTAGCCACTTCTGTATCCATATCTTTGTGGAACTGTTTGGAAAAAGCAATGGGACTTATAGATTGACTATATAAATCTCTTCTGGAAATGGGATATTCTTCAGGGACAAGGTAGAATTGGATTCATTATGCAGGGTTATGAAAAGCCCTTAAGGGGCTTTGACACCTTAAGAATGGAGTAAATAATGTGAATCTCCTCCTAATCAAAGAAAAAGTCTAAAGACATTCCGAAAATCCATGAGTAATTCTAATTATGGGAGCAAAATAAGATCAGAAACAGGTGTGTAGCATGTGAAAAGACTTTTCTTTTTTTCGCAGAACTCCACCTAAAATGCTTGGGGGAAAGACCAAGCCAAGGCACAACGTTACAGACCCTCTCTTTTTTTACTTCAATGTCCTCTGAGCCTTCCAGACTCAGACATCTCCAGCAGCTCAGGAAAGTTTCTCTCAAATGACACTGATTAATTTTGATCTGTCCCCTCATTTGTTAGTCAATGCTAAAGGGAAGTCTCATTAATTATTACTAATTCCTTTTGATGATTTGCTCTTGAAAATAAAGTTAATTTTATCTGAGACATCCTTAATCAACCTGTCAGACTGTCTCATCCCACACAGATGACATGACAATTACAGCTTTGGGGAAGCTGAGCTCACATAACTTTGTTCCAATAAAAAGGTCCTCTCTTGGGCTATTCTTCTAAACACACAACATTATGGGGAACGTGTTACTTACTTACTCTCTTCGCACATCTTTCCTTTCTCCTAATAACGGAGACTAAGATAAGTTTGAGGTAAGTTTGGTAAGTGTATCTTTATCTTCAAACCTCAAAATAAGGGATTTTCATGACAAGAGATTTCTTCAGGTCTTCAATTTAATTCAGTATTCCTTTAATTGAAAAAGGAAAGTCTGGAGAAGTCTGTGAAAAGGGATCTGGAATTTTCTCCAGTGATCTCAGGGTGACAGTGCTTCCTCTTCCTCTGCACATAACTATGATCCAATCTTTATTTTTAGTGCTCTGTCTCCTTTCATTCTTTAAATATATTTCTTCTGATCTCTTGATGCTTGTCTCTTATTCCCGTGCTCCGATCTGCTCCAGAATGATGTAAATGCCTCTTCTCCTTTCTGAATGGGTAACCCTGTTGAGCATCCTCCTGCTCTCCTCTATATGCTCTTCTAAATTCTTTCAGTATCTTTCATTCCTTCAAAGCAAAAAGACTTCTACGATGCCTCAAATTGACCAACACTATAATAAGTTTATGGTTATTCTTATTTTGTCAATTACTCCTGTCTGACTCTTATATTGTTTTGAAAAGCCAAGTCTAGCAAAATTGATCATCACATAATGTTGCTTTTATCCTGTGCAATATCCTTTTGGATATTGAATTGCTCACTTCACTCAACATCAGTTCATTTTCTTTCCAGGTTTTTCTGAAATCAATCTGTTGATCATTTCACATAACACAACAGTATTCCATGGCATTCATTTACCATTTTCTCATCTATCCCCCAATTGATAGGCATCCCTTTAATTTCCAATTCTTTGTCACCACAAAGGAGCTGGTATGAATATGCTTGTACACATGGGTTATTTTCCCTTTATGATGATTTCTATGGCATATTGACCTATCAGGGATATTGTTGTATCAAAGTATATGGAAAGTTTTATAGCCCTTTGGGCATAGTTTTAAGTTGCTCTTCAGAATGGACTGAATCAGTTCACAACTCCTCCAACAATATATTAGTGTTCATATTTTCCCACATCTCCAACAGTAATCATTTCCTTTTTCTGTCATTTTAGCCAATCTGATAGATGTGAGGTGGTACCTCAAAGTTGTTTTAATTTACCTTTCTCTAATCCACAGTGATTTAGAGCATTTTTACTTATGACTATATACAGCTCCAATTTCTTCATCTAAAAACTGCCTGTCCATCCCCTTTGATCATACAACAATTGGGGAATAACTTCTATTCCTATACATTTGACTCAGTTCTCTATATATTTTAGAAAGGTGTACTTTACCAGAAACATTGGTGGTAAAATAATTTCACAACTTTCTGGTTTTTCAAAATTTAGTTTAATGTAATCAAAACTCCATTTTCTATTTCATAATGTTCTTTTGTTTGGTCACAAACTCATCTCTTCTCCACAGATCTGAAAGATGAACTATTCCTTGGTCCCCTAATTTGCTTCTGGTTATAACCTTTTCAGTCTAAATCATGTGCCTATTTTGACCTAATATTGCTATCCAGTGTAAGATGGTGGTCAATGTCTAATTTTGGTTGTGTTATTGTCTAGTGTTTGTGGGAATTTTTGTTAAATAGTGAGTTCTTATCCCAGAAGCTGGAATGTTGGTTTATCAACGAGTAGATTATCTCAAGATAAAGAAAAAAACTTCTGACAAAATTCAGCAGCATTCCTATTAAAAACATCAGAGAGCATAGGAATAAATGTAGTTTTCCTTAAAATAATAAGAGGTAACTCTATCTATCTAATGCCACCAGTAAGCATTATATGTAATGAAGATAAGACAGATGTTTTCCCATTAAAATTGAGTGAAGCAAGAATGCCTGTTATTTAAGATCACACTGGAAATGTTAGCTTTAGCAATCAGAGAAGAAACATAAATTTAAGGAATGAGAATAAGCAAAGAAGAAACAAAGCTATCACTGTGCACATGACATCATGCTATAATTACAGAACAAAAAAATAAAATTATTTGAAATAATCAGCTTCAGTAAAATGAGAAGAAAAAACAAACCCACATTAATCATTGGCATTTCTATTTATTACTAACAAATGGAAACAGCAAGAGATAGAAAGAGAAATATTATCTAAAGTAAATGTAGACAATATAAAATATTTGTGAGTTTCCCTGCCAAGTTGAACAAGGAACTATATGATCACAATTACAAAGTACTTTCTACACTAGTAAAGTCAGATATAAATAACAAGAAAAATAGTAGTTGCAAATGGGTAGGCTGACTTAATATAATAAAACTATTGAGAGAGATGTCAAAAAGGTCAAGAATTTCAAGGGCAAAACTTCGAAGTAAATAAGAAATAAAATGTGTATATCACTGCAGTACCTCAAATTGTACCACAAGGTAGTAATCAATAAAGGGATAAGAGAGAGACATAATAAGAGGGAAATGAAGCAAGACAGAGAGAGACACAGAGAAAGAGACAAAAACAGAGAAAGACAAAGAGACAGAGAGAGAAACAGAAAGAGAGAAAGCAAATAATTATAGTAACATAGTGCTGAAAAAAATCAAAGGTAAGATATTTGAAGGAATCACTCTCAAAATGATTCATGGCACAATTGGAAAATCATCTGGCAGAACTCAGGTTTAGATCAATACTTCTTAACAACTCCAATTCAATTCAATCCCATCCAACCAACATTCATAAGAATCTACTGTGTGCCTGCACTGTGCTAAGGATTATAAATACATTTAATAAAACAAAAGGCATTCATTGCCCTCAAGGAATTTACAGTGTAATGGAGGCAAGGAGGTAACATACCATAAAATATGGTTATAAGATATGGTAAGTAATAAAGCAGGTTGTTGTGGGACAGGGGAGGAGAATGAGACATCAGTGGGCTTCTTGCCTTGTGCAGTTGAAATCAGGAAAAGCAGCAGTCTTGCTTCTGCCCTTCATGAAGGAAGACATTTGGAAGAGTTTAGCACTCTATGCTCTAGGCCTCCAACTTGAGGGGAAGGCTTGAATTAGTTGTATGATGAAGAGATTGGACGAGATGATTATAACGTGGGAGGGCCATCTCCTTTCATGAAGAGGAAACCAGTTAGAGCACCAGATGCAGAATGGAAAATGTACCTAAGGGAATATATACCTAGAGAAGGTCTAAGTGGATACATGATCTACCTATACCAGGCCACATCATAAACAAATTAGAAGAACAAGGAAGAAATAAGAGTTCATTAAAGAAAATTGTCAATAGAGAATGGCAAGATGTTTATTTTTGATCATATAAAATTGAAACATTTTATTGAAGGAAATCTAATAAAGTTAAAATTAGAAAGGAAATAAGTAAATGGAGAAAGACACATTTACGAGTTTCTCAGATAAAAGTCTCACATGAAAGATATAAGAAACTGATCCAAATTTATAAGACAAATCCATTTCACAAGAGAGACACTTTAGACAATAACAAATAGGCAGTTTTCAAAGACCCAAGTAAAAAGAATGAATAACCAGCTGGACAAATGAAATGAATCACTGTTAATTTGGAAAATACGTATTACAGGAATTTACATTCACCTTCACACCCATCAGTGGCTGATACAGTGAAAGAGGAAAATGACAAGTGCTGGAGATCCTACAGAAAAAGAGGAAAAATGGTGCAAAGATAGTAGAGCAGTGAATTGGTTTGAATATTCTGGAATTCATTTTGAAAGTAAGCCCACAAATTATTAAATTTTGTATGCCCTTTGACACAGACATACAACTACTAGATTTATACCTTGAAGAATTGGGTGTTCCTCCTTTGTTGTTGAAGAAGACCATGACATCGGAGAACTGATGACATGACTTGCACTTGACTTTGTTTTTGAGTGAGGGAGGGCTGTGCAGGTCACCAGCTTCACTTCTCCTCCAGAGCCATCTGAATTCAGTAACCAGATATTCATCATGAAGACTGGAGATGACCCAGGATGATGCAACTGGGATTAAGTGACTTGCCCAAAGTCACACAGCTAGTGAGTGTCAAGTATCTGAGGTGAGGTTTGAACTCAGGTCCTCCTGATTCTTGCACTGGTGCTTATCCATTGCACTACTACCTAGCTGCCCCATCTTGGAGAGATAAAAAGAAGGAAAAGAATTACAGTACATGCAAACACATAAGGAAAGTAAGTAGGTTTTATCTTCAGTTTTCCAGGTTCATATTTTATCATTGATGAGTTCCAAAGTCAGTCAAAGTTGCTTTCCCTGTAGTTGAATTGTACAAATTCTTCTCCTAATTCTGCTAATTTTGCTCTATGTTAGTACAAATAAATCTTCAACATGTCTTCAGAAAGTTACATGTTATTACTTATAATAAGATAATATTCTGTTACTGTCATATAACATCGTTGTTTATCCATTCCCTACTAGGAAGGTTCTCCTTTATATTCAAAGTCTAGTTTACTGTGAAAGAAGCTTACATACACACCCAGAAACACACATATACACACATATGTGTGTGTCCCAGTATGTGTGTATATGTTTCAAATATGCCTATTTAGATCCTAAATAGTAATTGTTTCTCTTTTACCCAGGAACCCTGAGGGTCTTCTCTCAGTTTGATTTTGTTTTTTGATTAAAGGGGCCATCTCTTGAGCAACTACTTAAAGAAGCCTATTTATCGAATGACTGTATGTCACTCAAAATGAAAATGCCTGAAAAAAGCCTGAAAGGGCCATGGTCTCATATTGCATGCTGAGCCATCTCCTGCTCTCCTGATGAATATCAGGCCACTGGACCCAGATGGCACAGGAGAAGAAAGTGAGGTCGGTGACCTTGCACAGAGCTCCCTCCCTCATATAAAAATGAGCTGCCAGTCATGTCATCATCTTGATGTCATGGTCCTCTTTGAGAAAGAAGAACAAACACAACAGCAATTTACATATTATAGAAATAATTATATGTTATATAAATATACATGTGTACATCAGCAGGTAGAATATGTTTAAAAAATAGCATTAGAAACAAGTTGGCAAAACAAATACTAAAGGTTTTTTCTATGCCCTCTGTAGATGGAGATGACAAAATACAATAGATTTGAGTGATTGGTTCCAGGGACAGACATCCTTCTCAAAGTCACTAATTAATACGATGGTACATTTAAGAGTTCCAGACATCAAATTATCAATGAAGTGGTATTTCTCTCATCAGTATCTTCAACTATATTAAGTACTCTATTATTAGGATTCTCCTAATTTAACTCGTTCAGCAAAGAAGATCTCAACCAATCAATGTCTCAAAGAAGAACCCCCTCTACGAAGGAAGGGTAAGGTACATTAGAAACTTCCCCATCTATACTATCTTCTTGACTATCCATTTGCCAATAATAAAATAGATATTCTTCACATGTTTTCTTCACGGGGATGAACACTACCTGCATGGGCATTGGAAGTGTGTCCTCCATCCCAGAAACTATCTCCTGCTCCTCATATTTCTTATTGATCACTGATTGCCTGGTCTTGATCACCATATCCTACCACTAACTGAAAAGGAATGATTTCTAAGAACATGGTACTGGGGCTCTTTTTTCTGTTTCAGACTGGATTGGGGACTGTGGGGAACTCCTTGCTTCTGGTCCTATATACCATCACCTTCTTCATTGGTTCCAGGCTGAGACCCATTGACTTGCTTCTATGTCACTTGGCGTTTGTCAATGACTTGGTGCTTCTTTCCAAAGGAATTCCTCAGATAATGTCTACTTTTGGGCTCACCAGTTTCTTAGATGATGTGGGATGTAAATTTGTCTTTTACTTTCACAAAGTGACCCGGAACCTTTCTCTCTGTACCACCTGCCTCCTGAGTAGCTTCCAAGCCATCAGTTTAAGTCCTAGAAGCTCCTGGTGGGCAAGACTTAAAGCTAGAGCCCCAAAGTACATTGTCCCATTGTGTTTCTTTTGCTGGACCTTCCATCTGCTGACAAATTACAAGATTCTTTTACATATGAAAGGCCCAAAGGGAAGCCATAACATCACTAAAGGAAATGATTTCATTTACTGTTCTGCTACATTTCATGTTTCACTTTACATTGCAATATTTATATTCCTCATCTCTTTTCCTGATGTTTTGTGTGTAGCCATCATGTTGGGGACCAGTGGGTATATGTTTTTTGTATTGTACAGGCACCATCAGAAAGTCCAGTACATTCATGGCAACAGTCTTCCTCCTACTGGTTCCCCTGAGACCAGAGCCACTCAAACTGTCCTGCTGCTTGTCATTCTGTTTGTCTCCTTTTACTCTCTAAATTCTATATTGGCACTATACATCCACTATGAGAACTCTCCCCCCTGGGTGGTTCATATTTCTGCCTTCCTGGCTGCCTGCTTTCCAGCTTGTAGCTCCTTTATTCTAATGGTCAGTGACTCCAAAGTTCAAAAGTACTACTTGGCACTCTGGGAAAAAATGAGGATACAGTTCAAAAAAAGGACAGTGTTTTTACCTCAGACTATTCACCATGGCTAATATAAGTGAAAGAGGGGAGTTGTAATTGTTGCATGGGGAGAGGGAAAAATAAGAAAAATACAACACCCTTCCAGCTAGGGATTGATCTGGCTATTTCAGATAAAATTTTTTTACTGTGCTCCCTAAATGATTGGCCTTCATACACCATTTGACCACCCCATCCCAAAACTAGATCGACATTCCACAGAAAAGGAAAAACATCATCTGTGTACACAAACATCTTGAAACTCATTGCAGAATAGTGTTAAAATAGAAATTAAACAAATTTCTTTCTATTGGGCAATGCCTACAAAGCATAGTTAATTGCCAAAATGAATTGTCATTCTGAAATCCTAAACGATGAAATAGTGTTTTTCCAGGAAACTGGAAACTCCTCTATGAAAGAATTCAAAACAAAATGAGACCTATAACAACTTATACAGTGATGTTATTGATAAATAACCTTGAAAGGTTTTTGAATCTTGATCAACACAATGATAAATCATCAATCCAGAGAATTGAAGAATTGCAATCCTCAAATCCTTCAGAAATAATTGACTTAGAATGTAATAATAGATTTTCAAATACGCCCAAACCTAGAATTTTTTTATGAACTGTGCATATTTGTGATGAGATTTTAATTGATCAATGGGAAGGAGTAGTGGTAAAATGTACATTATAAATGCATAAAAATACATATTTTTTAAAAAAATCTGAAAACACCCATCAGTTGGGGAATGGCTGAATAAATTATGAGATATGATTGTAATGGAGTACTATTAAACTGTAAGAAATGATGAACAAGAAGACTTCAGGAAGTCCTGGAAGGACTTATATGATCTGATGAGGAGTTAAAGGAGCAGAAACACGACAACTTTGTACATTGCAACGACCCCAGTGTGCAAGAGTTTTTTTCTGGTAGACTTGAAACTTTGTAATAACTCAAGAACTTAAAAAAAAATTCTCAATGGTTTTCAAAGGCAAGATTTCTGCCACACTCAGAGAAAGAACTATGGAATTTAATCGCAGAATGTTTGTGTGTGTGTGTGTGTGTGTATTATCTTTTGATTTATTATATGATTTCTTCCATTTATTTTAGTTCATCTACATGGCATGAGTATAGTGAAAATGTATTCAGTAGGAAAGTATATGTAGATCCTATATAAAATTGTATGCCATCTTGGGGAGGGAGGGAGGTGGGAGGGTAGGTGTGTGTGGGGGTAAAAATCTAAGTTTTATGGTAGTGATTGTAGAACATTAAAAAAAATAGATAAAATAATAAAAAAAAATCTGAAAACACCAATCCTTCAGTTCACAAAGGCCAGAGTATGGATTTCAATACAGGTTCTATTACACTAAGTCAACGATCTTAGTTCGTGCTTTTAATTATATATTGACCAATGTCATTTCTAAATATTCTGCCACTTGGAATGAGAAGGGCGATAAAGGGGACAGCATGGCCACCGTGGAAATAGCAGGAGAAATGTTCTCTCTCTTCATCCTCTCTTCCTTCACTCTTCAAACTCTCCTTATTCTCTCTTCACCTCCATCCATGTAACCTCCATTGTAGATGTCTCACCCATAATCGCAGATGTCAATGAAATAAGAATCCTAAGACAAACCAATGACAATGAATTAAGGAGCAACTGAATCATTTTAAATTCTCTTTAGATGTAAAGTAAGTAGCAAACACTTCCATTCTTATAATGGTAGGTAATCCCCAATAGTACCAAATTACATTATTCTTGTATATATGAAAGGCCCAAAAGGAAGCAAAAACATGAGTGAAATATAGGATTTCATTCATTTCCTGCTACTTTTTCTGTTTCAGTTTTCTCTTAATCTCCTTTCTTAATATTGCCCATGAAGGAATCAGTGTGGACTAGAGAATGTAGGGTTTTTCCTGCACAGACACCACCAGAGTCTAGTACATCTATGGCAACCATCTCACTGTGGTTGTCCTGAGACCAGAGTCACCAAAACTCTCCTGCTCCTGGTTTATGTTTGTCTTCTTTTATTCACTGCCTTCTATTTCAGCATTGCATGTGCACTTTGTGATGTCTTTTTATGACTGCTTCCCACCTGTGCTGTCTTGACTTGTCGACCAGCTTGTAGCCCTTTTTGAAAATGCATGTATTTATTTATTTTCAATTTATGGAATAAAACAAGCATTTAATAACATACTAAAATAAAAATGATTGCACACAGAACTGCAAATTGATTGTATACAACTTGCTATACCTTTGAACTTTATAATAAATATGTATAATAAAGATCATGCAAATTTTTTTCTTTTTTTCCCCTCTACCTAGAGATGGCTACCATTAGACGCAAATAAGTATATATTAAATCTTTCAATACATACTTTTATTATCAATTCATTCACTGGATACACATAACACCTTCCTTCATACGGAGTTAATTTGGTATTTTTTGTTCTGTTTTTTTTTTTTAATTTTAGAAAGAAAACGACTTCCTTAATTTTATTTTTGATTTCAAAGTCACAGAAGTTGGGAAAAAAACTAGAGAAACTACTTAAAAAAACTGAAATACTTTATTCAAAATTCCTAAACCAGAGACTTTAATGCAAAATCTCATTCTGTAATATCCTGTGTTTTGTATAAGGCGATTCAGAGCAAAATTCTTTCCCAGTGGCTAATGGATACTTGAGTCATGAAAATTTCGTTTGTAGCTGGGGAGAATGATTCAGTAACCAATTATGGTGCTTTTCAGATTTATGCTGTTAACACTAACAAATTTTAAAGTTGAAATTTAGATATGACTATCAATGTGAAGAGAAATAAATATGAAGATAATAAAGAATTTTAACATCCTAACATTTTTTGCTTACACTTTCAACTCATCCTTACTGCAATATAATGTTTCTTCTGAGAATGACATGCCCAAACAAAATGAAACAAATAAAAATTATTTCATAGTGGTGGCCCAAGTCCAACCAACACTTACTGATATTAATTATTAGAAAGATAAGCTGTTTTGGTTCTATTTGTTAGTGACTCTCGTGGTCCAAATGCTACTTGGCTCTCTGGAGAAGGATAAATTCCCCAAACCCTGATATAATCCTGATGTCATAGAGTTCTTTGATACAGTAGATAGAGTACTGGACCTGCAGGCACAAACCGAAACATCACTCACATAGTAAGTATATGCTCCAGGTCAATTCCCTTAACCTCTCTATATATTGATACCATCTTTTATAAAACTAAAAATAATGACAGCATCTGCATCCTAGGGTTTGGGTAAGCAACAAAAAAAATTGTAAAATACATTACACAGTTGAATGTTTGGTGCACATACTAGACTTGGTTACTATTATTAATTATATTCACCTTTATTAACCTGTCAAATGAGAGGAATGTCAAGAAAATCTTTTTTTGAAATGGTAGCTGAGCTGCAGATATTAGTCCACAGTGGTGTGACATCACTGAAATGATTTTGACTTCCTGTGCCACCAGTGGTGATGTGTTCATCAGTTGAATTAAACTCAGGGACCTCTGCAACTCCTTCCATCCCTGGGATTATTCCATTGCTTGAAAGAGAGTTCAGCTCCATTTTCCCCAGAGATGCTTTCTCAATCTTGCTTTACTTAATGTAACATACTCTCCAAAACTCCAATGGGGTTCCTTAAATTTTCTGCCTTTGTCATTAGAAATGCCAGAATGGCTTTGAAGACAATTCCTTCAAAGTAGAGTTAGAAAGGACTTAGACTGAAGAGCTTAATAATGGTACTTTGAAAACTTTGATTAAATGAAGAATAAAGAGAAATAAGTAAGACCAGACAATTAAAGCAGTCACAGATCAGAGAATGAGAGTCTAGAGGCACTGAAGGAGAGATGGGTAATGAAGAGAATGAGAAATGACTTTTGAAATGCACCCAATAAATCAAATAAAAAATAAACTTATGAAGAGGATTAGTTGAAGGGTAGGAGAGGAAGAGAAATTTACTTGATGGAGACAAAAAGAAGATATAGGCAACCAGACAAAATAGGGGGAAAATTACTGAATGAAACCCTAAGGTGAAAGGTGAAACAGACATGCAACAACAAAAGAGCAGTTCAGGAGAGAGAAATTGAGAACTCGTAGGGGCAAGGGAAATTTAAAAAAGTAACTGAATGAACACATTAAAGTGTTTACGACAGAAAAGGGGGAAATAATAGCTTTAAAAAAATCCTAATTTTGGAGATAGATGGAGGAAACAATAAACCTAACTAATGCAACTTTTAATATGAATAAAGTAAAATATCCAATAAAATAAAAAAAGTCAGAGGCAAGAAAAGAAGAAAACAGATCTTCCATTTCTACTAGAAAGAAATTTATTTACAAAAACCATGCACAAAATAATATTTAGTGAATGGAAAAAGTCTATGCATTTCCTGAAACCAAAAAGGTAAGAGTTACCATCACGCTATCAGAGAAATAAAAACAGAAAGAAAACCCTACAAAAAATAGAAAGATAAAGAAGAAAATTACATTATGGTGAAAGGAATGACAGATTACAAATCAATATTATGAATATACTTGTATCTTTCAAGTGCCCTAGAATTCAACTCTTAAGAGAATCATTATCTGAGATTTATGGGGATGTAGACAGTAATATAATATTGACAAGAGATTTCAGTATACCTGTGATGATTAAAAAGGTTTGAGATACAAAATTTCTGAGTAGTTTAATCATCTTATTAACAAATTCAACATCTTATTATTAAAAGGATGGTAACTTATCTGTCCTTCAGACCACAGACAATCACTGCAGGGTGGGTTCACAGTTCATAAACCTTTTGAAGCGTAAGAGTTCAATGAGGGCCTGAGAGTGACATCATGTCACCCTTGGACAGAGAAATAATCTCTATATTCAGACCACCCCCAACCTTAGACTACCTAGTAAAATGGATGGAATTCATCTGAGTTAGAAATTCCTTGCAGGATTGGTTTCAGTTAAAAAGAGGAGAAGTTGAACTTGACCTTCATAGTCTGAGGTATTGCAAATAGAAAAGTAGCTTCTTACTCTGAATCTCCCCAAATGATAAGTTATTAATTTTCAAGACATCTGGAGATCCCTGTTTTCCAGGGTTAAGGCCCAGTAAGCAGGTTGAGTCCTGAGTTTGGCATAACAGTATTCCTTTGCACTCTGAATGATCTCATCCTCTGGCAAAATGTACTGCTTTGACCAGCACCAGGTGCTCACTAAGTTTTTATGTTTGGAGTTCCTCCTATTTCCCCAGGATCTGAGAGCCATTCATTGCACCTCTTAACATGCTCACAATGCCTGTTCTTTCTAACTGTGAAGTGAACCAAAATTGCCTTGATATTCTGGAACCAGAGTGTAATATACAAGAAACTGAAAGAATCAATTGATCACATCCTGAAACAGATGTCAAAATCAAAACTGCCAGACATTATATAGCTGAGTTCCAGAGCTCTCAGGGAAAGAAGAAGATATTGTAGGCAAGCAAAATTAAACAATTCAAATATCACACAGTGACGCTCAGGACAACATAAGATTTAACAGTTTCTACATTAAAGGATGAGAGGGCTTGGAATATGATGTTTTGGATTTCCAAAAATTAGTATTACAGGCAAGAATGACCTATCCAGCAAAACTGAGTATAATCCTTCAGGGGAAAATTGGATATTCAAAGGAAAGCAATAGAGGACTTTTGAGAATTCCTTCACGAGCTGAAGTCTCTCCCCAAAGTGACTTTTGGGTGGACTAAAATGACCCTGGATGTGTGCAAAGTATTTGCCTCAAACATAGTGGAATGCTTTGTAGACCCACCCCACAAATTGTGTCATGTCCTCTCTTCCTCATTTCTACATCCCAGAGTTCTTATGCAGGTGCTATTTTTTTTAAATATTCATTTGCTTTTGAAGATTATGTTTCTCTGGCTCTGTGAGGATTAAGTGTGTTGTGACATTGGGGTTGAGATTAATTTTAAGTGTAGACATATTTCTTATCACTTTCTCTTTGTTCCTAATTCTTTTATAGAGAAATTAGGCAGTAGAGAAAGCTGTCCACTTCAGAGTTGGTTGTGTGACCCAAATGAGTTTACACAGTCTGGAGGGCTGAAGAAGTGGCTGCCTATCTCTTCTGGTTTAAGAAGATTTCTTCATTATGTGGTGAAGATCCTACAACATTCCCTTCAGATTCTGATGTTCTAAGTCATGGAAATAGCTGCAATTTCTTTTTCCTTACTGCAAAATTTTTATATTAGAAATATTTAAGGATTAAGGAAATCAAAGAAAATGTCTATTCCTTCAACTTAAACAGAAGAAAAAGTAAATACGGAAAGAAGAATATGAAATAAGAACACTAATTACAATTAGCACAAAAAACATAACATTTAAGTGGGATAAAAAAGAATTAGAAAAGTTATAAACTAGCAAATGGTTTTCATATGAGTAATGCATCTTCACAATGATGAGTATAAAATAACAAATCTGTTTAATACAAACAAAACATATCATAGATGCTAAAGGATTTGGGGCAAAATATATCAGCAATATGAATTAAATAATGTAGAAAATATTGGGATAACTTACTTCTTTAGTACAGTATATATTGCTGATCTAAATCAAGGTTTGTATATCATGGAGAAAAGTTGGAGGAGTTTCCAAAAACTCAGATGCAAAGCAATGATGACTGCTATCACCACTACTATCTAATAAAATGCTGGAAATGCAATCTATAAAAATATGGTCAAGTTAAGTAACTGAGGAAATAAGCATAGGCAGATAAAATGAAGGTATTATTTTGATAGATGAAATGAATATCAACCCAGTAAATCTTAATAGTTAATAATGGATAATTGACAGATTGAACAAGTTCAAGACAATTATAGGACATAATAGAAGTTTACACAAATCATCAGGGTTCCCATATATTACATACAAATCCATCACTCAGGGAGGCCATAAGCTATGTGCCAAATACCATATGTAGTGTTGGGCATACAAGTACAAGCAAAAAGAATTTCCATTCCTGGTCACAAAGAGATTACACCCTAATGGGGAATATAACATATAAAGGGAAGTTGAAAAGAGTATATTGAGAAGATGTACTCATAGGGATTATGAAAGTCAGAACTATAACTAGGGGAGAAATGAAGCTTATACAGTCCCTTCTCAATGCAAAAAAAAAAATGAATTCTTGAAAAGAAACCCATCCATGAATGAAGGAGGGTGGAAAAGTGAAAAATTTTCCCAGGGTGAGAAGGCCCAGTAAACTGAGGGAACTTCCCAACTGAGAAGGAAGCTTAAATCATGGAGACAAAGACAAGAACACAGCCAGGAGGGGAATGGAGGAATATCTAGAAATGAAGTTCCATTCAAAATAACAAAAGAAGCAAAAAAAAAAAATCATTATATCTTTTCATTTTGGATATTCATATATAAAATTCTTAGTAGAAATTATAAAAATCTCAATAAGTGAAACATCGATTGCTCATGCATATATTGACTGATTACAAAGAAAATTATACTTAGTTCAATTAATTTATCTAAATAATTAATTAAGCCATTAATTACTTAATTAATGATTTTTCACCTAAATTAATTCTGAACCATGCCATTCACAGAAAGGAAAATAAAGATCAAAATCACAAGGGTAAAAATAAAAGGGCATGTCAGTGCAATCTCTCAAATTGTACTTAAATGGAGGGAGAGGGAGAGAGAGAGAGAGAGAGAGAGAGAGAGAGAGAGAGAGAGGCAAATAACC
Source organism: Bettongia penicillata ogilbyi (assembly GCA_023548195.1). Taxonomy (NCBI): domain Eukaryota; kingdom Metazoa; phylum Chordata; class Mammalia; order Diprotodontia; family Potoroidae; genus Bettongia; species Bettongia penicillata. The sequence continues at coordinate 74,698 of JAJHZJ010001083.1, forward strand.
CTAGGAACATAATACTCACTAAACTCAAAGGTAATTTACTTGAGGAAGAAAGCATTGTTTCATAATAACAAAGGGCACAACTGGACAACAGCCCGACACGAATCAGGTTTAGATCAACACTTCTTAATATGTGCAATCCAAGTCAATAAATACAATCAACATTCATTAAGCATCTACTGTGTGCTTAGTCCTAGAAAGACAATAAAAAAAAAGATTGTCCCTGCCCCTGAGTGACTAACAACTAAAGGGGGTAGGGAGACATACTGTAAATTACGGTTGTAAAGTATGGGAGGTAGTGAAATAGGTTTCTGGGGAGAAGAGGAATGAGAATGGAATATCCTGGGACATCCTATTCTTTGGAGTCAAAACCAGGTAGAACAACAGATTCAGAGTGGGGTGAATCCCAAAGTCTTAGTTCTCCTCTATGCAAAGGAAGGCATTGGGAGGAGTTTGGCATTCTACCTTGCAGCCCTCCAATCAGAGGTGAGAGGAGGCTGAGAAGGTAGTATCAATCATGGCTTGAGTTAGTAGTATGATAATGAGATTAGAGGTGATGAGCATAAGCTGACAAGGGGATCTCCTTCTATGAAGTTCAAACCAGATCAAGTATCAGATGCAAAGTAGAACATGTACCTAATGGAATATATACTAATATAAGGTCCAAATGGAAGCATGACCTAAATATAAAAAGTCCCATTGTAAACAAATTAGAGGAAAAAAGAAAAAAATTATCTTAAAATCTATGAAAAAGGAGGAATGAATTCACAAAAAAAAAACCCCAGAAAACAAAACAATAGGAGTGAGGATAACAAGACAAAAATATACATTTTTGATAATATAAATTTGAAAGGTTTTTGAGAAAATATTCTAGTCAAGTTAAAAAGAGAATGGAAATAAGTAAACAGAAAAAGAGACTGACCTGCTCACTGATCTGGGAGCAATCAAAAACTTTTTTGACCATAATCCACAAGTAGTAGAATTCCCTCTCCACAACCACCTCCAGTTCATCCACATTAGCCCAGCATTCCTCCTCAGCCCAGGAGCATGCTCAGGGCTGAGATCGAGAGCAGCTGCTCGATTTCCCCCAGGGTCTTTAGACTGAGAGCTGCTCAAATGGATACTGCAGCTTCCACCACCACTGCTTCTGCCACTGCTGCCTGGGGCCAAGGCTATAGGTAGGCCATGCTCCTTTCTTACCCAGTTGGAAAAATCCTTTCACTGACCTTTGAAGCTTCATTTGGCCCTTGTGGATTGAGGGGTTGGTAACCTCTGCTGCTGCTGAGGATTCCATCCTTGAGGCCTGTTCTGGTCCTGTTCCTTCCAGTGCCATGTGGCCAAGGCTGGGCTGTGCTCCGCTGAACATTCAGTGTGATAGACCTTTCCTGTTGGCCTTCCAGGTTACCTGTGGCTAGAAATCTATTTTACTTTGTCGTTCTGTGGCTTCTACTGCTCTAGAATTTGCTGAGTCATTTTTTAATTAATTAATTTAACTTTTAAAATTCATTTTTCACAAAATTTTGGGTTCCAAATTTTCTCCCCATTTGTCCCCTCCCCCCCACCCTAATACACCAAGCATTCTAATTTCCCCTATCACCAACCTGCCCTCTCTTCTATCATCCCTCCTTTCCCTTGTCCCCACCTTCTGTTTTGTCCTGTAGGGCCAGTTAACTTTCTATACCCCATTACCTGTATTTTTTATTTCCTAGTAGCAAGAACAGTACTCGACAGTTGTTCCTAAAACTTTGAGTTCCAACTTCTCTTCATCTCTCCCTCCCACCCATTCCCTTTGGGAAAGCAAGTAATTCAATATAGGCCATATCTGTGTAGTTTTGCAAATGACTTCCATAATAGTCATGTTGCGTAAGACTAATTATATTTCCCTCCATCCTATCCTGCCCCCCATTGCTTCTATTCTCTCTTTTGATCCTGTCCCTCCCCAAGACTGTAGACTTCAAATTGCTCCCTCCTTCCATTGCCCTCCCTTCCATCATCCCCCCCACCCTGCTTATCCCCTTCTCCCCCATTTTCCTGCATTGTAAGATAAGTTTTCATACCAAAATGAGTGTGCATTTTATTCCTTCCTTTAGTCGGATGTGATGAGAGTAAACTTCATGTTTTTCTCTCACCTCCCCTCTTTTTCCCTCCACTAAAAAGTCTTTTAGTTGCCTCTTTTATGAGAGATAATTTGCCCCATTCCGTTTCTCCCTTTCTCCTCCCAATATATTTCTCTCTCACCCCCTAATTTAATTTTTTAAAGATATGATCCTATCCTATTCAATTCACTCTGTGCTCTGTGTGTGTATGTGTGTGTGTGCATGTGTGTGCATGTGTGTGTGTGCATGTGTGTGCGTGTGTGTGTGCGTGCTTGTGTGTAATCCCACCAACTACCCAGATACTGAAAAGTTTTAAGAGTTACAAATATTGTCTTTCCATGTAGGAATGTAAATAGTTCACCTTTGGTAAGTCCCTTCTGACTTCTCTTTGCTGTTTACCTTTTCATGCTTCTCTTCATTCTTGTGTTTGAAAGTCAAATTTGCTTTTCAATTCTCGTCTTTTCATCAAGAATGCTTTTCAATTCTCGTCTTTTCATCAAGAATGCTTGAAAGTTCTCGGTTTCATTGAAAAACCATTTTTCCCCTGAAGTATTATACTCAATTTTTCTGGGTAGGTGATTCTTGGTTTTAGTCCTAGTCACTTTGACTTCTGGAATATCATATTCCACACTCTTTCATCCCTTAATGTAGAAGCTGCTAGATCTTGTGTCATCCTTATTGTATTTCCACAATACTGGAATTGTTTCTTTATAGCTGCTTGCAATATTTTCTCCTTGACCAGGGAACTCTGGAATTTGTTCACAATGTTCCTAGGAGTTTTTCTTTTTGGATCTCTTTCAGGTGGTGATCGGTGGATTCCTTGAATACTTATTTTGCCCTCTGGTTCTAGAATCTCAGGGCAGTTTTCCTTGATAATTTCATGAAAGTCTAGGCTCTTTTTTTGATCATGGCTTTTAGGTAGTCCTATAATTTTTAAATTGTGTCTCCTGGATCTATTTTCCAGGTCAGTTGTTTTTCCAATGAGATATTTCACATTCTCTTCCATTTTTTCATTCTTTTGGTTTTGTTTTATGATTTCTTGGTTTCTCATAAAGTCATTAGCCTCCATCTGTTCCATTCTAATTTTGAAAGAATTATTTTCTTCAGTTAGTTTTCGAACCTCCTTTTCCATTTGGCTAATTCTGCTTTTTAAAACGTTCTTCTCCTCATTGGCTTTTTGAACCTCTTTTGCCAATTGAGTTAGCCTATTTTTCAAGGTGTTATTTTCTTCAGCATTTTTTGGGTCTCCTTTACCAAGGTGTTGACCTACTTTTCATACTTTTCTTGCATCTCTCTCATTTCTCTTCCCAGTTTTTCCTCCACCTCTCTTACTTGATTTTCAAAATCCTTTTTGAGCTCTTCTATGGCCTGAACCAATTGAATATTTATTTTGGATGTTTGGGATACAGAAGACTTGACTTCTATGTCTTTCCCTGATGGTAAGCATTGTTCTTCCTCATCCAAAAGGATGGGAGGAGATATCTGTTCACCAAGAAAGTAACCTTCTGTGGTCTTTTCCCCCACTTTTCTGGACATTTTCCCAGCTTGTTACTTGACATCTTAGGAGTAAATTTTTATAGGTATTTTATGGACTGTGGGGAAAGGGCTAGAATATATGCATCTTTGTCCTCTGCCATCTTGCCTCTGGCCCCACAAAAGCTGTTCTTATGGGAAGTTTTATATCATTGAACACTTACATGAATAAAACAGAGAAAGAATGACCATGCAGATGAAAACATTAGAAAAAGAACAAATTGAAAATCCCCAAGTAAATACCAAGTTATAAATACTGAAACCAAAGGAGGGATTAACAAAAGTGAAATTAAGAATACCATTGAACTAATAAATAAAACTAAGTGTTGGTTTTAAGGAAAAAAGCAATAAAATTGATAAACCTTTGGTCAATTTGATTTAAAGAAAAGAAGAAAGCTAAATTACCAAAATCTAAAATGTGAAGGGTAAATGCACCTCAAATGAGGAGGGAATTAAAACAACAATTAGAAATTACTTTGCCCACCTCTATGCCCAATAACAAGGCAATCTAAGTGAGATGGATGTGTATTTTAAAAAGTGTAACAATTGCCCAGATGAACAGAAGAGGAATTTAAATACTTAAATAACTCCATCTCAGAAAAAGAAAGCTATCAATGAACTCTCTAGGAAAAAAACCTCAGGGTCAGATGGATTTACAAGTGAATTCTTAAAACATTTAAAGAAGAGATAATTCCAATACCATATAGACTATTTGGGAAAATTGGTGAAGAAGGAGTCCTACCAGTTCTTTTTATGATACAAAAATGGTTCTGATACCTAAACCAGGAAGAGCCAAAACAGAGAAAGAAATTTATGGACCAATTTCTCTAATGAATATAGATGCAAAAATGCTAAATAAATTATTAGCAAAAAGAATAAGCAACTTATAATGAGAATGATACATTATGATCATGTAGGATTTATACCAGGAATTCAGGGCTGGTTCAGTATTAGGAAAACTAACAGCCTTATTGAGAATATCAACATAACTGTAATAGAAACCATATGTTTATCTCATTAGATACAGAAAAACCTTTTGACAAAATACAACACTGATTCAAAACATTGAAGAGCATAGCAATAAATGGAGCTCCACTTTAAATAATAAGCAGTACCTACCTAAAAGCATTACCATGCATTATATGCAATTGGGACAAGCTAGACACATTTCCAAAAAGATAAGAGGTGAAATGAAGGTGAGCATTATCACTGCTATTATTAATATGGTACCAGAAATGTTAGCTGCAGCACTAAGAGAAGGTAAAGAAATTGAAGGAATTAGAGCAGGTAAAGCAGAAAATAAGTTATCACTCATTGCAGATGATATGATGATATACTCAGAGAATCCTAGAGAATCAAGTAAAAAGCTATTTCAGATAAGAAGCATCTTTGGTAAAGTTTCAGGTTACAAAATAAACTCACATAAATCATCTTAATTTTTATATATTACTAACAAAACTCAACAGCAAGAGATTAGAAGAGGTATCCTGTTTAAAGCTATAGTAAACACTAAAAAATATCTGTGAGTCTACCTCTCAAAACAAACCCAGGAATTATAGGAATATAATCACAAAACAATTTTCACCCAAATAAAATCAGGTCTCAATAATTGGTAAAACATCAGTTGCTCATGGGTAGGCCGAACTAACATAATAAAAATGACAATTCTCTCTAAATTAATTGCCCAAATTATTCTATCTAAATTAATTTACCTATTCAGTTCCATGTTAAAACTCCCAGACACGCTATTCGAGTGCCGGAAAAAGTAATATGAAAATTTATCTGGAAGAACAAAAATCCACAATATCAAGGAAATTAATGAAAAGACCTGCTAGGGAAGTTGGACTAGCCCTACCAGATTTCAAATTGTATTTTAAAGCAGTAATCACCAAAACCACTTGATACTGGCTAAGAAATGGAAATGATAGCTGTCAAGGGCTAAGTACATCAGAAAAATTACTGACACACTCTGGTTGCTACTGTGTACCATGTCATTCTGGTTCTGCTCATTTCCCCCAAGTTCAGTTCAAATAAGTTCTTCCAGGAATCTCTGAAGTCTTCCTATTAATCATTTCTTTTTTCCAAATTGAATTATTTTATTTGTTTTCAGTTTTCTACAATCACTTTCATATATCTTAGATTTTTTTTCCCCTCCCTGCCCACTCCCTCTCTGAGATGGCATATCATTTTATATAGATCCTCCACATACATTCCTTTTAAAGACATTTTCACTGTAGTCATATTGCATAGAAGAATAAAAATGAATGGGAGAAATCATAAACCAAAACAAAATATAATATGAAAGAAAATTGTTTGCTTCATTTTGCAATTGAATTCCATAATTCTTTCTCTGGATGTGGAAGGCATTTTGCCTCAAGAGTCCATTGGAAATTTTTTAGGTCCTTGCATTGCAATGAAGTACTAAGTCTAACAGAACACTTTCTTGCACACTGTGATTGTTGTTGTATACAAAGTTCTCCTGGTTCTGCTCCTTTCACTTAACATCAGTTTACATAAGTGTTTCCAGGCCTCTCTGAAGTCTTCTTATTCATTATTTCTTATACTAAAATAGAATTGCATTACATTCACATACCACAATATATTTAGTCATTCCTCGATTGATGGGCATCCTTTTAATGTCCAGTTTTTGGCCACCACACAATGAGCTGCTATAAATATTTTTGTACATATGGAACCCTTTCCCATTTTTATGTACTCTTGGGGATACATTCCTAAAAGTGATATTACTGGGCCAATAGGTATGCACATTTTTGTAGCCCTTCGGGCATAGTTCCAAATTGCTCTCCAGAATGGATGGATCAGCTCACAGCTCCATCAACAATGAATTAGTGTTCCACCTGTCCCACATTTTCCCCAACATTTATCATCTTCTTGGTTTGTCATATTAGCCAATATGATAGGTGTGATATGAGTTGTTTTGATTTGCATTTCACCAATCAATAGTGATTTAGAGCATTTTTTCATATGCCTGCAGTTAGCTTTAATTTCTTCCTCTGAAAATTCCTTGTTCATATCCTTTGACCATTTATTAATTGGGGAATGACTTGTATTCTTGTACATTTAACTGAGTTCTCCATATATACTAGAAATGAATCCTTCATCACAAAGAGTGGGTGCAAATATTCTTTCCCTGTTTTCTGCTTCCCTGCTAATCTTGGTTACATTGGGATTGTTCATGCAAAAACTTTTCAATTAATGTAATAAAATTATCTATGTTGAACTTCATAATGTTCTCTGTCTCTTATTTGGTTGGAAATGTCTCTATTCTCTATAAATCTGACAACTACACCATTTCTTGCTCCCCTAATGTGTTTATAGTATCCATCTTCATATCTAGATTTTACATCCATTTGAACTTTTTTCTTGTGTCCAGTGTCAGATGTTGATCTATGCCCAGTTTCTATCTCACTGCTCTCCAGTTTTCCCAACAGTCTTTGTCAAACAATGAATTTTTACCCCAGAAGTCCTTGGGCTTATCAAAAAGTAGACTACTATATTCGTTGACTACTAAGACTGGAGTACCTAACCTATTCCACTTCTCTATTCCACTATTTCTTAGCCACTACCAAGTGGTTTTGGTGATTGCTGCTGTGTAATACAATTTTAGATCTGGTAGAAGTAGACCACCTTCTCTAGCAAGTCTTTTCATTAATTCCATTGATATTCTGGATCTTTTGTTCTTCCAGATGAATTTTGATATTTTTTTTCTAACTCTAGAAAATATTGTTCTGGTAGTTTGATTGGTATGGTGCTAAATAAATAATTTAATTTGATCTTCAAATACAAGTCTCAAGGAAGGCAGAAAAAGTAAAGGGGAAAAAAACAAACAAACTTGCTATTCAATATGGACAACATTTTTACAGTCCTATAAGGGAAGGTGAAAATTGTTAATCTTGAGATTTGTGTATTTAATATATTTATAAGGGCTATACATAGATAGATGGTGTGGGTATAAATTAAATAAAGTGATGATAAAAATATGATTTAAGGGTGAGAAGGGATTGTAACAGGAGATATGAAAAGAAGGAGACAGAGAAAGGTAAATTATTTCACAGGAAGAGGCACAAGAACATACTACAATAGAGGGAATGAGGGGAGGAAGATGAGTATTGTTTGAGATTTACTCTCATCTGATATGGTTCAAAGAGGGAACAACAAATTCAGTGAAGCATAGAAATTTAATTAGCTCTATAGGAGTAGGAGGGGAGAAGGAAAGAAAAGAGAGGGAAAGTTAAAAGAGAGGGAAGAAATAGTATGAGAAAAGAGGAGTAAATGGGAAGGGGGATAAAAGAAGTTAGGGAGAATTGAGGGATGCAGCGATCAAAACTTAAATCTCTATTATGGAGGGGAAGGGAGAAGGGAGAACTAGAAGCATAAACAGGGAGAAAGAGGGTGGAGGGAAAAAAATAAGAATAATAATCATAACTGTGAAAGTGAATGGGATGAACTCTTTCATAAAATGGAGGTGGATAGCAGAATGATTTACAAACCATAATCCAAAAATATGTTGTTTACAAGAAACACATTTGAAACAGGGAGATAAATACAAGGTAAAGGTAAAAGGTTGGAACAGAATATAGTATGCTTCAGCTTATGTAAAAAAAAATTAGGAGTAGCAATCCTAATCTCAAAGAAAAATCAGAAATAAACCTAATCAAAAGAGATAAGGAAGGAACTATATCTTGCTAAAAGGCACCATGGACAATGAACCAATATCATTATTAAACACATATGTTCCATACATGATTGGGTTAAACAATAAATCATAGAAATAATCAACAACTTCATTCAAGAGAATGATAATAAGGGGGGTGGAGCCAAGATGGCGGAGTAGAAGGACGCACATTTACGAGCTCCGAGCACACAACCCATGGAATTGAGGTAAAAGGAGATCCCCATAAATTCTGAATCTCTGCAGGGGGTGCATAAACACAGGGGAAGAGATTTCCGTTCCACTGAGCCCTGGAGAGCCGGCCCCGGGGTCCATCGCACTCCGGAAAGCGGACCCCACCCCCACCCCTGGCCGCGGCCCCAGAGAAGCTGACCCGAGCAGACTTCTGAGAGGAAAGCTCCGGGGGAAGCTCCGGCAGCTGGGAAAGTCCCTCCGCCCACAGAAGCTACAGGTCAGTAAGAAAGAAGGCTGCGATAGGGGAGGGGAGCGGAGCTTCTCCATGACTCGGGCCCCCTCGGGAGGAAGCGGCTGCGGCAGAGACGGGGGCTGGAAGCGGCGGAGGCAGAGGCGTGGGCGGGCGGCTGAGGCGGCAACGGCCCGGGACTCAGGAATCCCCCAGCAGCAGGTAGGATCTTCAATACTGAAGGTCTTTCCAACCTGAGGGAGCCGAGCAGAGGAGACGGCCCTGCCCCCACCCTGCTCTACTGCTGAACGCCTCTGAATAAAACCCCCAAAGGAGCTGAGCACAGCAGGCGGGGGCCCCCCACCCCGCCCCCACCCGCTCTGTTCCTGAAAGTCTCTGCAGGAAGCCCCTGAGGGCCCAAGCTTAGGAGGCGGCCCTGCCCCCACCCCTGTGCCAGAACTAAAGCTTGCCTCCGGAAAGCGCATTTGAATCTCAGAGGCCAAGCACTAGCTGGGCGGATCCAGGTGGGGGTGGAAAGGAATCTCAGAAGTCAAGTAACTGGCTGGGAAAATGCCTAGAAAGGGGAAGAAAAATAAGACTTTAGAGAGTTTTTTTCCAACAAATGCAAATGATCCCGACCTTCGGATCTGATGGGGAGGACGAGAACGTATTTTTCCCATCAGGGAAAGATGTGGAGGGCGGGGCCTCAGTACCCCGGCCACCCCAGGGGGGTGTTGGGTGGGCTCAGGCCTTGGAAGAGCTTAAAAAGGATTTTGAAAAGCAAGTTAGACAGGTGGAGGAAAGACTGGGAAGAGAAATGACAAAGATGCAAGAAGAGTATGAAAAAAAGGTCAATATCTTGGTAAAGGAGACCCAAAAAAATGCTGAGGAAATTAACACCTTGAAAAATAGGCTCACTCAATTGGCAAAAGAGGTTCAAAAAGCCAATGAGGAGAAGAATGCATTCAAAAGCAGAATGAGCCAAATGGAAAAAGAGGCTCAAAAGCTCACTGAATTTAAGAGTTCTCTCAAAATTAGAATGGAACAGATGGAGTCTAATGACTTTATGAGAAACCAAGAAATCACCAAACAAAACCAAAAGAACGATAAAATGGAAGAGAATGTGAAATATCTCATGGGAAAAACAACTGACCTGGAAAATAGATCAAGGAGAGACAACTTAAAAATTATGGGACTACCTGAAAGCCGTGATCAAAAAAAGAGCCTAGACATCGTCTTGCATGAAATTATCAAGGAAAACTGCCCTGACATTCTAGGACCAGAGGGCAAAATAAGTATTGAAAGAATCCATCGATCACCACCTGAAAGAGATCCAAAAAGAGAAACTCCTAGGAACATTGTGGCCAAATTCCAGAACTCCCAGCTCAAGGAAAAAATCTTGCAAGCAGCTAGAAAGAAACAATTCCAGTACTGTGGAAATACAATCAGGATAACCCAAGATCTAGCAGCTTCTACATTAAGGGATCGAAGGGCGTGGAATAGGATATTCCAGAAGGCAAAGGAACTAGGACTCAAACCCAGAATCACCTACCCAGCTAAACTGAGTATAATACTTCAAGGGAAAATAAGGTCTTTCAATGAAACAGAGGACTTTCAATCATTCTTAATGAAAAGACCAGAGCTGAAAAGAAAATTTGACTTTCAAACACAAGAATGAGAGGAAGCATGCAAAAGTAAACAGCAAGGAGAAGTATAAGTATTAAGGGACTTACCAGAAATGAACTGTTTGCATTCATACAGGGAAGGACAATATTTCTAACTCTTAAAACTTTTCAGTATCTGGGTGGTAGGTGGGACCACACATACACATGTACACGCATGCACACACATACACACATGCATTCACATGCAGAGACAGAGAGCACAGATTGAACTGAATAGGGTGGGACCATACCTTAAAAGAAATTAAGGTAAATGGTGAGAGAGAAATGTAGTGAGAGGAAAGAGGGGGAAATGGAAGGGGGTAACTATATGTCATTTAAGAGGCAAGTAGGAGATGTTTTTAGTGGAGGGAAAAAGAGGAGAACTGAGGAAAACAAACAAACAAACAAACAAAAGTTTACCCTCATCACATTTGACTAAACGAAGGAGTGAAATGCACACTCATTTTGGTATGAAAACCTATCTTATAGTATAAGAAAGTGGGGGAGAAGGAGATATTGGGGGGGGGATGATGGAAGGGAGGGCAAAGGGAGGAGGGAGTAATTGAAAGTCAACACTTGGGGAGGGACAGGATCAAAGGACAGAAGAGAAACAATGAGGGGCAGGTTAGGAGGGATGGCAATTCAGTTAGTCTTACACAACACGACTATCAGGAAGGTCATTTGCAAAGCTACACAGATATGGCCTATAATGAATTGCCTGCTGTCCCAAAGGGAATGGGTGGGGAACGAGGGATGGGGAGAATTTGGAACTCAAAATTTTAGGAACAATTGTTTAGTATTGTTGTAGCAACTAGGAAAGAAGACATACAGTTAATGAGGAATAGAAAGTCATCTGGCCCTACAGGAGAAAAGAGAAGATAGAGACAAGGGAAGGGAGGGATGACAGAAGAGAGGACAGATTGGAGATAGGGAAAATTAGATTGCTTGGGGTATTGGGGTGGGGGGAGGGGATAAAAGGGGAGAAAATTTGGAACCCAAAAATTTGTGAAAATGAATGTAAAAAGCTAAATAAATAAATAAATAAATAAAAAAGAGAATGATAATAATAAGACAACCTATCACAACTTATGGGATACTGAAAAAGCAGTTCTTAGGGGATGTTTTATATCATTGAATGCCTCCATGAACAAAATAGAGAAAGAGGAGGTCAATGAATTGGGCATGCAGCTGAAAAAGCTAGAAACAGAACAAATAGAAAATTCCCAAGTAATTGCCAAATAATAAATACTGAAAAAGTATCAATTTGATTAAAAAAGAAAAAAAAGAAAATTAAATTACTAATATCAAAAATGAAAAGAGTGATCTCATCTCCGAGGAGGTAATTAAAACAATAAATAGAAATTACTTTGTCCAACTATATGCCCATAAATTTGACATTCTAAATGAGATTGATCAATATTAAAAAAAATATAAATTGCCCAGATTATCAGAAGAGGAATTTGAGTACTTAAATAACACTATCTCAGAAAAAGAAATTGAACAAGTCATCAGTGAATTCCCTATTAAAAAATCTCCAGGGCCAGATGGATTTTCAATTGAATTCTATCAAACATTTAAAGAACAGCTAGTTCCAATAGCATACAAACTATTAGGGAAAATTAGTGAAGGAGTCCTACCAAATTGTTTTTATAATACAAATATTGTTCTGATACCTAAACCAGGAAGAGCCAAAACAGAGAAAGAAAATTATAGCTCAATTTCTCTGATGAATATAAATGCAAAAATTTTAAATAAGTTATTAGAAACTAGAATACAGCAACTTATCATGAGAATATTTCATTAGGATTAGGTAGGATTTATACCAGGGAGGTAGTGCTGGTTCAATATTAGGAAAACTATCAATATTATTGATCATATCAACAACAAAATTGACAAAAATCTTTATGACTGTCTCAATAGATGCAGAAAATGCTTTTGACAGAATGACACCCATTTCTATTGAAAACAATGGAGGGCATAGGAATAAATGGATCCCTCCACAAAATAATAAGCATTTTCTACCTAAAACCATCAGCAAGCATTATGAGTAATGGGAATAATCTAGATGCATTCCTAATAAGATCATGGGCAAAAGAAGTATGTTCATTATCACCACTGGTATTCAATGTGGTACTAGAAATGTTAGCTTTAGCAATAAGAGAAGAAAAAGAAATCGAAGGAATTAGAATATGCAAAGAAGAAATTAAGTTACTACTCTTTGCAAATTATATGGTGATATAATTAGAAAATCCCAGATAACTAAGTAAAAAAAAATATTTGAAATAATAAACAACTTTGGCAAAGTTGCAGGTTACAAAATAAACTCAAATAAATCATCTGCATTTCTATATATTATTAACAAAACCCAAGCAAGAGATTAAAAGAGACATCCCATTTAAAGCTATGGTAGACACTATAAAATATCTGGGAGTCTGCCTGCCAAAACAAACCCAGCAACTATATGAACACAATTGCCAAACACTTTTCACAAAAACAAAGTCAGATCTAAGTAAGTGAAGAAACATCAGTTGCTCATGGGTAGGCTAAGTTAATATAATAAAAATGATAGTTCTGCCTAAATTCATTCATTTATTCAGTGCCATACTAATTAACCTACCAGACAATTATTTTCTAAAGCTAGAAAAAGTCATATCAGAATTCATCTGAAAGAACAAAAGGTCCAGAATTTCAAGGAAACGTAGGAAAAGAAATGCTAAGAAAGGTGGCCTCACCCTATCAGACGTCAAATTGTATTATAAAGCAGCAATCATCAAAACCACTTGATACTGTCTAAGAAATAGAGGGGTAGACCAGTGGAATAAGTTAGGTACTCAAGACACAGTAGTCAATGAATATTGCACTCTACTGTTTGATCAACCGAAGGACCCCAGCTTCTGGGATAAGAACTCACTGTTTGACAAAAATTGTTGGGAAAATTGTATAACAGTGTGATAGAAACTGGGCATAGATCAATGCCTGACAGCATAGACAAGACTAAAGTCCAAATGAATACATGATGTAGATATAAAGACTGATACTATAAACAAATTATGGGAGCAAGAAATAGTGTATTTGTCCAATTTATGGAGAACGGAGAACATTTTGACCAAATAAGAGATAGAGAATATTATGAAGTGCAACATGGGTAATTTTCATTACATTATATTGAAAAGTTTTTGCACAAATTCAATGCAATAAAAATTAGGAGAGAAGCAGAAAACTGGGAAAGCATTTTTGCAACTACTTTCTGTGATAAAGGTCTCATTTCTAAAATATACAGAGAAATGTGTCAAATTTATAAGAATACAAGTAACTCACCAATTGATAAATGATTAAAGGATATGGACAGGCAGTTTTCAAAGGAAGAAATTAAAGCTATCTATAGTCACATAAAAAATGTTCTAAATCATTACTGATTAGAGATGCAAATCAAAACAATTCTGATGTACCACATCATGCTGGTTAATCTGACAAAACAGATAGATGATAAATGTTGGAGAAGATGTGAGAGAGTTGGAACACTAATTCATTGTTGGGGGAGCTGTGAGTTGATTCAACCATTCTGTAGAGTAATTTGGAACTATGCCCAAAAGGATACAAAAATGTGCCTAACCTTTGACCCAGCAATATTGCTTCTAGAAGTCTATTTCAAAAAGATGATAAAAATCAGAAAAAGTCCCACATGTGCAAAAATATTTATAGCAGCTCTCTTTGTGGTAGTCAAGAATTGAAAATTGAGGGGATATCCATCGATTGGGGAATGGTTGAAAAAATTGTGGTATATGAATGTAATGGAATACTGTTGTGCTAGAAGAAATGATGAACAGGAAGACTTTACAGAGCCCTGAAACACTTCTATGAAATGATGCTGAGTGAAAGAAATAGAACTAGGAGAACTTTGAACACAGAAACCATCACAGTGTGCAAGAAATTTTTCTGGGAGACTCAGCCCCTCACAGAAATGTAAGGACCTAAAAAATTACCAGTGGATTCTTGAGGCAAAATACCTTCTACATCCAGAGAAAGAAACATTGTAATTGGATCACAGAATGAAGCAGACTATTTTTTCTTGTGTTATGTTTTGTTTTGTTTTCATGCTTTCTCCCATTTATTTTATTTCTTCTATGCAACATGGCTAAGGTAAAAGTGTATTTAATATGATTGTATGTGTAGAACCTATATAAGGTTACATGCTTTCTCAGGAAGGGAGGGATGAGGGAGGGAAGGAGAAAATGATACACAGTAGCAGTGTGTAATGACATTTTCTGATAGGCTATGCCCTTCAGGACATAAAATACTCTCAAAAGACTCTTGAGGCAAAATGCCATTCACATCCAGAGGGGAAAATAAATCTATGGAATCGGAACACAAAATCAAGCAAACTATTTTCTCTTGTGATTGTTTTGTTTTGTTTTTTTTTTCTCATGGTTTCTCCCATTTGTTTTAATTCTGCTATTCAACATGACTAATGTAAAAATGTGTTTCATAATGATGTACTTGTAGAATCCATATAAGTTTGCAAGCTGTCTCCAGGAGGAAAGGGGAAGGGAAGGAGAGAAAACTTAAGACTTATGGAAATGATTGCTGGAAATTGAAAACCAATGAATTGACTAAATTTTAAAAAAGAAAAAAAAACTACTGTTAGACCACATAATGTAGGGAGCATGATCTAAAGAAGTGGCATCAAACTCAAATAGAGATGTCACCAGAAAACCATAGATTAATATCACTGCAGGCCACACATCAACTTAGAAAACCATGAATTGACATTTTCTTTGTTTTAATGCATTTTTATTTATTTTGGTAACTATTTCTCTGTGACATCTTAATTGCCTTTAGGCTGCACTCAGGAATGTTGCAGTTGCATGTTTGACATCTCTGTTAACATGACATCTCCATCTCAGCCCTAAGAATTATGAAGCTATCTATGATATTCCTGTGTTGTCCATGACCTAGAATGATTTCAATGAAGCAATTTCGAAGCTTGGAGTTGGAGTAGAGGAGACATAAATTTAGTGAAACTGCAACTGTTCAATGCTCATACAATCAGGTTAGCCAACTGTTTATCAATAGCTTGGTCTTGTTGCTTTGCGAAAGTAATGGGACTTGGAGACTGACCATAGATGTCTGGGCCCTGAAAGCAAGAATTCACTCTATGCATCTAGCTGTCCCAACAACTCTGACTATGATAGATATGATAGTGGCTATCCTACTACATAGTCAATCCATGTGGATAGCTTTACAACAGAACAATATGGAATCATTGGCCCTGCAAAATTCTAAAGGCAGAGGATCCAAAGATAAACTTGAAGGCTCTTTCAGTGGACTCCCAAGACCAGTCTTTACCCTCAGCCCAACAGTTTGAAGAGACACTGTTCCCTTGTCTCCTTGCATATAGACTATGAGTTGTGGGAATAAAGAGCAAGGAGAAAAACACATGTAATTGTTCCTGAGACTCATAGCTGGGAGGACAACATTTCTTAGATGTTTAAATCCACAGCCAAAAACTCCTCTCTCTTTTTTCTACCAAGACTATGGAAAATGAGGGATAGACCTTGGTTATAGTAGTCTCCACAAGTACCTTGGGCAACTATATCATACTAGAGGCCTTTGAGCCCTCCCAAACATCTTGTTTTTCTTGTTCTTAAAGTATCCATAGTGAAAGGATATGAAGTAACAGTTTTTGGATGAAAAAATCAAAACTCTCTATAGTCATATGAAAAAATGTTCATCAATATTGATTAGTAAAATAAAAAAAACTCTGAGGTATCACCCTAACAGACTGGCTAATATGACACAAAAGGAAAATAACAAATGTTGTGTCTATGGTATACAAAGAGGGTTTTTTTTTTATCAAACCAGTTATTTTTTTCTCCACAAGCTGATAATCTAAAAGGAATGGAACAAAGAAGAAATATGCAACAAATGTAGACACCAGAACCTCTGCTTATTCCTCCACCTTCAGAGAATGGCAGAACAATGTGGTAGATAGATTCAGAGTTCCTGTGGAGAGAGTGACTCAGGGTACGGGTAACAGTGAAAGTACTTCTGTGAATAATGAAAAGAGATTTAAAAATTAGTGAGATGACAGGCAAGTCACTGGACTCAAAACATCACAGACAGATAAAGGGTAGCAGAACCATTACGAAATCACGTTTGTGACATTTTCTCTGCTTTTGTAACTCTGCTGTGAATGTTGATTAGACCTAACTAATGTGGGGATATCATCTATCTCCCTCAATTCCTCATGTTGGTTACCTTGCTATACCTGATTTGTGACATCCTACTGAATTCAACACTGGTGATAGCCCTTTGCCATGAGGATTGAGGATTGACATTGGAGATTATGATACCTCTGGTGGAAACCCCACCCAGGTACTTTCTGTAAACTGTACCACAAACCTACACAATATACTAGTGAAACTAACTCAGGTAGTGGCAGGCAGGAACTTCTTGACCACTTACTATACCACTTGGACAGATGCAAAGTTTTCCATTTAATTCTTCTCTCTTTCTCTCTCTCATACACACACACACACACACACACACACACACACACACACACACCTCCAAGGATTTCTTCTGCAGGTTATTACTCTGGAGAGTCAAATAATCATGATGTCAGCCCTTCACCCTGATGTGTGGCCGAACAACCATCTCTGCTTGAGATATGGTTAGCTGACATTTCTACAACAACGAATGTACAATTTGTAAATGCTTCTGTACAAACAGAAGCTTTGAGATACCAAAAATATGTCTCAGCTTATTTTGACACTCCTACATTCCTGCCTCTACTTCAACTTTCACAAAATTTAGGGCACAACTGAGAGACTCTCCTGCTGGCCTCACAGTCAAGTACTACCAAACTTGGAACCGCTCAGGCTCAGACTTACTAAATGGGGAGAGTCCTGCCCTAAAATATAGCCATCTCATCTATCTATCTATCTATCTATCTATCTATCTATCTATCTATCTATCTATCTATCTATCTATCTATCTATCTTTCTTTCTTTCTTTCTTTCTATCTATCTCTATCTATCTATCTATCTATCTATCTATCTATCTATCTATCTATCTATCTATCTATCTACTTACCTACCTACCTATGTATCTATGTATCTATCTATCTATAGATATAGATCAATAGATCTATGTCTATATCTACCTATCTATATATCTTCTTGGAATTAGTTTAAATGAAAGTTTGTTTTCCTTCCCAGCACCTAAGGGAAACTTTTGAGTGTCCAAAACATTTACTTTTGCTATCCTGATAGAAACATTCCAAGCACTATTTGAGCTACCTCAGATACTTGACGCTCACTAGCTGTGTGACCTTGGGCAAGTCACTTAACCCCAATTGCCTCATCCTGGGTCCTCTCCAATCATCCTGATGAATATCGGGTCACTGGATTCAGATTGTCCTGGAGGAGAAGTGAGGATGGTGACCTGTACAGCCCCCCCCCTCACTCAAAACAAAGTCTAGTGCAAGACATGCCATTATTTCTCTGATGGTATGGTATTCTTCAGCAGCGAAGCATGAACTCACACACATGTACTTGCTATATGTATATAATATGATGTGGAAAGCATAATCTGTATTTTATCTGCCACCATATCCTTTATAGACAGTAAAACAGAAATTGCCAGAGACTATATCAAAAGAAGTCTTAACTCCTTAGCACTAATGGTTTTATACCACTACGTTACTCTAGGTTATCTGTTAACTAGGGAAATTAAGAAACTAAGTCATAACCAATATCTATTGCTTTTAGCTGAATACTTAGAGTTACTAGAATGATCTCTGGAGAAGATTAGTAAACAGTCCACATGACTCTCCAAGATAAGGCTGATATAGCTCATTCCACTTGGCCTCAATTCATACAAACCTCTCCAGATTTTTCTGAGAAAATTCTCATCACTTTTATAGTACAAGAGTATTCCATCACAACCATTTCCCACCACTTTTTCAGTCATTCTCCAATGTGTGCACATCCACAGAATTTCCAATTTTTGCCTTGCTAGGAGAGCTGCAATAAATAATTTCATATACATAGGTCCTTTTTCTTTGGTATTTCTTTAACATACATACCTCACAGTATTGTTGCTGTCCTGTAGGTTTTTATAGCTCCAAGATTGCATTAATATTCCTCTTTTCCTGCAGCCCAAGAAACATTTTTCATTTTACTGTTTTGTCATATTAGCCATGTTGATGGGGTTAAGGTGAAACTCCTGAGTTATATCAAAACTATGTCATCATCTTTTCCCAGAGTGCCAAGAAATTTTTATTGACCCTAGAGTCACTGACTACTAGACAAAAGAACTAGATGCTGGAAAGCAGGCAGCCAGGAAGGCAGAGGTGTGAACAAGCCAGGAAGATTGTCCATACTGAATACACAGTATTAAGATAGAATTAAGAGAGTAAAAGGAAACGAACAGGATGACAAGCAGCAGGACAGTTTGAGTGGCTCTGGTCTCAGGAGAAGCACTAGGTGTGAGATTGTTGCCATGAATGTACTGGACTCTCTGATGGTGTCTGTACAAGACAAAAACAAATACCCACTGGTTCCCATCATGATTCCTACACAGAAAACATCAGAAAGGGTGATCATGAGCATATTGATTGCAGTACTAAGTAACGGTAGGAATGCAACAGTACAGTAAATGTAGTCCTGTCCTTTTGTGATGTTTTTGTTTCTCATTGGGTCTTTCATAAATATAAGAATTGGGACATTCTTCAGTAGATGAAAGACCCAACACAAGAGAAACAATGGGACAATGCACTTTGGGTCTCTAGCTTTAAGTTTTGTCCAGCAGGAGTTCCTGGGACTTAAAGTGATGGCTTGGAAGCCACTCAAGAGGCAGGTGGTACAGAGAGAAAGGTCTCTAGCCACTCTGTGAAAGTAAAAGACAAGTTTACATCCTGCATCATCCAAGAAATTGGTGAGCCCCAAAGTAGACATGGTGTGAGGAATCCCTTTGGAAAGAAACACCAAGTCATTGAAAAAGGCCAAGTGGGTGAGAAGCAAGTCTATGGGTTTCAGTCAGGGACCAGTGAAGAAGGTGGTGGCATAGAGCCCCAGGAGGAAGGAATTCCCCAGGGCCCCAAATCCAGTCTGAAATGGAAAAAAGAACATTAGTGCTATGTCCTTAGAAATCAAATGGGAATGTACAGCAATCAAAACCAGATGATCTGTGCTCAATCAGAAATACGAGGAGTAGAAGATATTTCTTGAGATGAGGACAACATTTTCCATGTCCATTACAATCACTGTCCACTGCTATACAGAAAAACCTGTGGAGAATGTCTCTTTTATCAGTGGCAGATGGATATTTAGGAAGATAGTATTGGTAGGGAAGTTTCTAATGTTTTGGTTTACTCATCATTTATGAAGAGTTCTTCTTTGATTCAATGGTTAGGTTTGTCTTTGGTGAAAGAGTTAAATTATAATAATCCCAATAATACAGAACCTAACATAGTTGAAAGTTGCTGATGACAGAGAGACCACTAGACTGATAATTTGAAGTCAGGAGCTCTTAAAATCTGAAATCTACCATCCTAAAAATCTATACCTTTCATCAGGATGTCTGTCACTGGAAGCAGTAACTCATGACATATTTTATCATTTTCATCTAAAAAGAATGAAGAAAAAACAATCAGCTTGTTTCTCTTAAATATATTTCTGTTTTCAACTTAATGTATATGTATATATTATATATGCAATTGTTATTCATATTATATATTTGTGTGTATTTGGAATATATATGTTTATGCACATTTATACCTGCATACATGTACATATATAAACATACATACATATGCTAATTTCATAATAGACAAAAATTTGAAAAATGAAAAGTCCCCTCTTATTGGTATACATATAAACAGATGTGATATGGGCATAATCAAAAGTTATTGTGCCACAAAAAAATGACATATTACTTTCTGAAGAAATTTTTGAAGAGCTGTATATAGCGATGTGGAGCAAATTTAATAGAAATAGGAAGAATATTTATACAACTAAATTACAGAGAAAACAACTTTGAGACAATTTAGAACTGATAAATGCAGTAATAAAACATGAATCCTGAAAGCTAAAGCTAAATATCCTCACCTCCTTACCTTCATTAAATTGTTTGTGTATATGTATATATATATATACGTGTGTGTGTATACATATATACACGCCTATATGTAAACATATATACCTATATATGCACATATATTTTAATTCCTTTTCTTGTTTATTTCTTCAGGGCATAAATTTAGTACTCAAATATCTTAATCAAAAGTCATGTATACTTAAAATAATTTGGAGGTGTAATTGCAAATTGATTTCCAGAATAATCAAACAAATTCACATCTCCACTATATTTACATTATTTTTCTTTTTTTCTGTAGGATCTCCACCATTTTCTTTCTTCATTCTATCAGCCATGCTGATGAGTTTGAGGTTGAATCTAAATTTCTGTAACATATATTTCTTTAATTATTACTGATTTAGATCCTTTGTCCATGTGTTTATCCATCCTTTCGATTTTGGATTTCTAAATCTATTTATTCTTGTTTAAAGTATCTATATTGTTAAATGGATTTTTCTTATAAATTTTCATTAGTCCCTTATGTCTATAATATGAGATTTTTATGAGAGAAACTTACTGTAAATAGGTCTTTCTCCATTTACTTATACGCTTTCTAATTTTAACTCTATTAGATTGTTCTCTCTAAAACATTTCAATTTTATAGAATGAAAAATGTACATTTCATGTTATTATCCTCTCTCCCTATTGTTTTTTATTCCCTTATTCGTATATTTTAATTTTTTCCTTTTCCTCTAATTTGTTTATGATGTGGCTTTTTATTTTTGGAACATGCATTCATTTCTATCTTAATACAAACATATATTCCATTAAGCACACATTCCACTCTGCATCTGGTGCTCTATCTGGTTTGAACTTCATGGAAGTAGATGCCCCTCCATGCTTATATCCATCTTCTAATCTCATCACCATACTACCAATTCAAGCCTTAATTGACACTACCTTCTCAGCCTCCTCTGTCCTCTGACTGGGGGACTGCAGGGTAGAGTGCCAACTCCTCAGAATGCCCTCTTTTGTATAGAGCAGAAACAAGATATTTTAGTCCACTCCACTCTGAATCTGCTCCTCTGCCTGGGTTCAACTCCACAGAGTAAAATGCCTCGGGTGCCCCATTGTCCTACTCTCCCCAACAACCTGCTTTACTACCTCCCATATTTTGCAACCATAATTTACTGTATGTTGACTCCTCATTGATATTACATTGTTAGCCACTTTAGGCAAGGGACAGTCTTTCTTTTTATTGTCCTCCCACTGCTTAGCACACAGTAGGTGCTTAATGAATGGTGATTGTATTGTATTTATTTGGATTGCATATACAATGAAGTGTTTGCTGATCTAAACCTGATTTCTTTCAGACTACTATCTCGGTTATTATGAAACAGTGCTTCCTTCTTCAAGTAAATTTTCTTTGCATTTATTGAATACTATGTTACTACGGTTATTTGCTTTTCCCTGTCTCTCATTTTCAATCTCTTTCTTTCTGCCTCTCTCTCTCCCTTTTAATACGATTTGAGATATTGCACTGATATATCTTTTTATTTTCACTCTTTTTAATTTTTATTTTAATCCTTATGATTCTTGACATTTTTCTTTCTTTCTATGGATGGCATCATTCAGGTAAATTAATATAGTTGGAAATACATTTTTTTCTTATAATCACTCAATGTGTACATGAGCAATAGTTTTTCTTACTGATTTTCTTTTGAAATTTCTGCTAAGGATTTATAAATGGATATCTAAAATTCAGAGATATAAATTTTTTTGTTTCTTTTTTCATTTTGAAGGTTTCTTCATTTCTGGATCTTCTTCCATTCCCCTGTGGTTGTATTCTTCCCTTTGTTACCCTGACTTAAGCTTCCCTTTCCCCTGGGAAGTTCTCTCAATATACTAGGCCTTCTTACTCTGGGAAAATTCCTCTACCACTCCATATTCTTTCTTCCATTGATGGGTTTTCTTTTGGAAGTCTCATTTTTTTGTGAAATGAAAAGGGATTGTATTGTATATACTTCATTCTCTACCTGATTATAGTTCTGGTTCTCATAATCAACACGAGTACCTCTTCTCAATTTCCTCTTTTTAATTTGCTGTTTTATGTGACATTCCCCTTTAGGATTTAGCCCCCTTTGGGTATCACATACAGCATGTGATATACAGTGACATACAGCACTACATACAGGGGCATCTAGGTGGTGGTGCAATGGATAGAGACCAGTGCAGGAGTCAGGAGGACTTGAACTCAAATGTCACCTCAGACACTTGACACTCACTAGCTATTTGACCTCGGGCAAGTCACTTAACCTCATTTGCCTCATCCTGTGTCATCTCCAGTCATCCCGATGAATATCTGGTCACTGTATTCAGATGACTCTGGAAGAGGAGTGAGGCTGGTGACCTGTACAGCCCTCCCTCACTCAAAACAAAGTTAAGTGCAAGTCATGTCATTGTTTCTCTGTTGGCATGGTCTTCTTTGGCAACAAAGGAAAACACACACAGCATGTGACACATAGCAAATGGTTAGAAGTGTATGGCCTCCGTGACTGATGGATTTTGTATGGAATATAGGGGCACGCTGATGATTTGTGTTCACTTATATTTTATAATTCTTTTGAATTTGTTCATTGTTTCAGTTATCTTTTGTTGACATTTAGGGTCTACTGAGTAAATAATCATTTCACTTATAAAAATAATATCTTTGTATTCACTTTGCCTATGCTGATTTACTGAGCTTCTGTTTATGACTTATTAATGTAGCTTGCATTTTGAGGATTATGTTAAATAGTAGTGGTGATAATTTCATCCTTGCTTTACAATTGATTTTTTTGGAAAGGCTTCCAACTTCTTTCCATCATATATAAAGCCTGATTTAGGTAGACAATATTTACTATATTAATGCAAATTCAATTTTATTAATACTTTCTGGAGTATTAAATCATATTACTGCTTTATTTTACCCCAGATCCTTTAGCAACTATGAGACTTTTATTAATTATATTGAGCAGATTAGTTATTTTACAGTCATTAGTATGATGAAAAACCCTGCACTGCTAGTGTAAAAATTATCTGTTAATGTATTACTTTTCTAATTTCTCTTCCATCTTTCCTACATAAATTGTTAAAATAAATGTGCTAAAGACTACCAGAATTTATATTTCATACTTTTCTTTCCCACTTATTTTTTCCTTTGCTTAAGTATCAAGAATGTATTTGAGGGTAATGTGATAAATAAAGTGAAAGACTAGATATTTTCTTTGATTCCCTTAATCTCTTAAACAATTCTAATACAGAAATTATGCAATGAAGACACAGAAATTTCAGCTGTCTCAATGATTTAAGGTGTCAGAATCCAAAAGGAATGCTGTAGAGATCTATACTCCATGCTGAAAAAGTCTTCTCAAGCTGGGCAGTCACTTCTTCTAACCATCTAGACTATGAAATCTCACTTGGGCCACACAACCAGCACTGAGTTGGACAGCTTTCTCTACTGCCAAATTCCTCTATAAAAGAATTAGGAACAAAAGGAAAGGAACAAGAAATGTGTCTAGGTTAAAAATAAAGCTCAGCACCAGTGTAACCACCACCCTTTCTTCTCACAGAGCCTCAGGGACCCAAACTTCAAAAACAAACACACAACAAGGCAATATCACATCCATTACATCTCTGTGCTATAGAAATGAGGAAAAGAGGATATGACACAATTTGTGGGGTGGCTCTACAAAGCATTTCAATCATTTTGAGGAAAATGCTTTGCACCCAGTCAAAGTCACTTCTGTCTACCTGGAGAAGTATGAATTACCCAATATTACAGGAGAGTGAAATGCTTTGAGAGTCAACACTAGCCAAACCACAATCAGAGGGGACAGATCCAGAAAGTCACAAAGTGAGAAACAGAGAAAAATAAATATAAGAGAAAACTGAAATCACCAAGTATCTGAGAAAAAAAAGAAAACTACAAGACCTTACAGTAGCAGAAAAAAAATAAGGCCTCCAAATTTAGTAAATGAAATTAGGCATTTATGAATAATTCCAGCAAGACAAAAATAAAATGAAAAATTATGCTATGACTAAGGAGACATGACTGCTACTGGAATTAGAGGAGGACATGAAAGCACAATATGCTGTGATTGAGAGGTTCAAAAGAGAAATGAGAATAATGAAGTAAGAATTTATGTCCTCTAGAGCAATAATTATGGGCAGAGTACAAAAAATTCTGTTTATTCTGGCCAGTCTCCGAGAAAACAATAAATCGGAAATACAAATACATAACAAAGTCAATTTAGAAGAAGTAAAAAAAATAGTAACATTAAAAGAAAATATGCTCACTGTGAAATCAAAGCATGCTGATTTTTAAGATAGGAAGTATAGCAATAAACTAAGAATCATAGATCTCCAAGAAAAAGGCGACAGGACAAAAGACTTTGATTAAACAATGCAGGAAATAATAAAAGAGAATTGTCTAGAGTTTCTGAATATAGAATGAAAAGATTGATGAAAAAATTCAGAGAATGCCTGAGGGGGGAGAAAGAAATCAAGACAGAAATCTCCAAGATACACCATGATCAATTTCACAATTCACTTCAGAAACTAGTTCTGCAAGCAATCAGGACAAAGGTTTTTAAATACAAAGGAAAGAAACAGAAATTTACAGAATATAAACAGCCAGAAAATGATGGAGGGAATGTAATGATCTGCTCCCGAGGTGGAGTATGGGGAATTTGGTACTTGAAAAGACCTCATGTCTTTTTCAAACACTTTAGATTCCAGCTTACCTATCAAATTCTCATCTTTTTTTTCTTGCACAGGCTGACTTGGAATGTACTCTGCTAACTTGTAGAATTCACAAATATATGAAAGTCTCAGTTAAAATTCCTCCTCCTGTAATGGCCCTCAACTGCTGATGTTACAGAATAACCATTGTGTGTTTGTGTGTGTATATGTGTGCTTAGAGATATTTAATATACATTTATGAATATATATGTGCCCATATGTATATATGTTTAACCTCTGTGTTACGGATATATTTGATTGGATTTGTATGTGGTGCTTCCTCCAAGTACAGTGAAGTTTTCTTAGGTCAGGGACTTTTCCTTTGTGTTTTATCACGCCCAGTACATACTATATTGGGCAGCTATGTGGTACAGTGGATAGAGTTCCAGCCCTAGAATCAGGAGGAACTTAGATCAAAATCCACCTCATACTTTTCCTAGATGAGTGACCCTGGCAAGTCACTGAACCCTGTTTGTCTGAGTTTCCTCAACTGTAAAATGAACTGCAAAGAAAATTGCAAATTACTCTTGCCACTTTTGCCAAGAAAATCCCAAATAAAGTCATGAAGGATCAGACATGAATAACTGACTAAATAACAATAATGATACACCTAATATACTGTGGGGTCAAATTGAAGTATCATAGAAGAACTTTTGGCTTGAAGGAATGAAAGACATTGGAAGAGCTTAGAGCATGTAGAAGAGGAAGGAGGGAACCCAAGAGGTCCCCCATTCAGAAAAAAAAGAACCGCATCCATCATTCTGATGATGTACTTGGAGCTGATCTGAGAAGAGTGATAAGACAAAAGAATATAAAGAACACAGCAAATACATGAAAATAATATTTGAAGAAAAAAAGCATATGATGCACTAAAAATAAAGATGGGAATCATAGTGATGCACAGAGGAAGACAGAGATGAAACAGTGTCACCCTGAGATCACTGGAGAAAATTCCAGATCCCTTTTCATCACTTCTTCAAACTTCTTTCCTTTCTCAATTAACAAAATCCTGAATTAGGTTCAAGACCTGAGAAAATCCATTGTTGTCTAAATCCCTTTCTCTGAGGTTTGAAGATAAAGATATACTTATCACACTTACACTGAGTCTCAGCTACTAGGAGAAAGGAAAGATCTGTGTATTCAGGAAACCACGTGCTCCCCACACACTTGTGTCTGTTTAGGATTGTTCAGGAGAGGACCATTTATAGGAATTAAGTTTTGTGAGCACAGCTTCTCCAGAGATATACTCATTATGTCACCTGTAGGGGACAAGACAATCTGACACGTGGGTTAGGGATGTCTCAGATAAAAATTAGCTTTTGACTCAAGTGCAAATCATCAAAATTAATTACTAATAATTAATGAGAATTCCTCTCAGCCTTGACTCACCAAGAACAGGACAGGCCAAAACATTAGTGTCATTTGGGAGAGAAACTTTTCTGAGCTGCTGGAGATGTCAGTCAGGCAGGAACACAGACCCCAGGAGAAGCAGGGGAAATTGAAGTCCCTAAAATAAGGACCTTTGAAACAGTGTCCATGGCTGGTATTCCTCCTGAGAAATATAGTTTAGGGTTAGGGTTCTGGAAAAATAAAGTTCTTTTACATAACTACATTCATATTTTTTCTTTCCTTTTTTTAAAAAAAAATTGTTTGATTTTCAATTTATGGAACAAAACTTCAATAACTATAATAAAAGATAATTGCACATGAAAGTGGAAATCTATTGCATACACCTTGCTATTCCCTTCAAATATACAATAAAGTTATGTAATTTTCTCATGATCTCAGAAGTCAGACTCATTTTCTTTTTTCACCAAAATTTTGGAGAAACTGGAGATGAGTTGGAAGCACAATCCAAGGAGTTTTGACTATGGCTGGGAGGCTAGGGGCTCTGAAAGTCAATATGGACAACCACACCAGGCATTATGTATATAGTACCGTGTATGTCAAGGGTGCCAGCAAAAGTAATGGAAGAGAAGGAGTAAAAGGTCTCATTAATGTCTGCTGGGGATCAGACCATGATCTGAACATAAATGGTGCACATTCTAGACCACAAAAAAACCAAAGAGAATCATTGGAAGCAACTAACAAAGGGATTGAGCAAGAAAAGACTCAAAATAAGGACAGACTTACTATGTATAAAGATAATTAGCTTATGACCTAATGTATGAATGAATGGATTGTCAAATGGAAGGAAAACACCTGGAAAACAAGTAATAACAAAGATGTTGTCCACAAAGACCAATTCACTAAGCTGGATAATATGACTCAGGTCATCAACGTTGAATGGAAGTGTGTACCTGCTCATTCAAAATTTGAAGGCAATGCTGAAGCTCAAAGATTAGCCAGAAAGCAACTAGAACTGAGAAAATTCAATCAATACTTTGCAGCTGGTGAAATTTAAAGTGTCATTCTCTTTAACCCTGCAGTATAATCTCCAAATCAATCATTTTACCCTTTCTCCCTCCTTGTGTTGTAGTTTTCTTCATGGATATCTTTGGTCAATTTCTTCATATGCTATCTCAGTTTTCTATGTACTATTTAAATTTTTCTTCAATAATATAAAAATAGTACATACTATACTATGAACATACTATAAATAATTGTGGAAATTGTTCACATGCACTAATAATAAAAAGAGAAAGGCAGACATCCTCATCTCTGTTGGATTCAATTGAACTCTTAACTTGCTCAAATCTTGCCCCAAACCACTTAGAAACCAATCCAGACTGCTGGAGTGATCACAAATCTTTGAGGCAATGGGAGCCACTAACTTTTTCTTTAGGTAAAATGTACTGGGAAACCAAACTTGCTATCTGCCCTGACATTGTTTTCTAAGGACTTCCTGGCTTTACTATCTACCCTACTTGTATATATGCCCTACAATAATCCAATATCATCTGATTTTATGACAATCTAAAAATGTCTTTCTGGGCCATGCAATCTGGTGCATTCTTATGACTTTTAGAACTTAGAACTTTTAAAAAGTCTTTTCATTTACCCAGCAACTGAACTTTATAATATGTTTCCTTCCCCACACAATGTGAAATTGACCTTAGACAGTCTTTCTGTAGTTGTTGTCCATTCCCATTACTGAGCAAAGCCTTTGGGATAGAGTAGAAATAGGAATTCAATAAATTTCATTTTTTCATTAAAATATTATGTAAATTTATTTTTTATTTTTTTCTTTCCTTTCCTCTCCCTAATTTTAGAGATGGTTACCATTAAACACAAATAGGCAGTAATGTATATATAAATATATGTATTTATGTATATATATTTATACACATATATGTATGTATTCATATGTCATTATTCTATGCTTATTTCTATTTGTCACTTCTTCTAGATGCAGAATATTTTTCTTCATACCTTTAT
Source organism: Bettongia penicillata ogilbyi (assembly GCA_023548195.1). Taxonomy (NCBI): domain Eukaryota; kingdom Metazoa; phylum Chordata; class Mammalia; order Diprotodontia; family Potoroidae; genus Bettongia; species Bettongia penicillata. Next base: position 103,324 of record JAJHZJ010001083.1, read on the forward strand.
TTTTAACTTGTGCACTTATAATAGACAATGACATTGTCACTCTCAGTTATTATTAAAACAATGTTGCTATTATGTAAATAATATTCTCTTGTTTTTTTTCCACTTCACTCTTCATTATTTTGTGCAAGTCTTTCCGTGCCTTTCTAAGATCATTGAGATCATTATTTCTTTTTAGCACAGTAATATTCCATCGGAAACAAGCACCTCAACTTCTTCAACCATTCCCCAATTGATGAGATTCCCTCCAATTTCCACTTCTTTGCCACCTGTGAGAGATAATCGTCTTACCAACAATTCCACCTGGTCATGAGTGAACTTGGAAAAAAATGATTTTTATTTCATGTCATTTCTGACAGGTAACCTGGCCTTTAACACCTTGTGAAAAAAGGATCACTTCATAGGCACAAGAATTCCTGCATTTCATTGGTCAGGTCAGGATTCACAGACAACACTTAACCCCCTCCCCCATGTGTGTCTACACTATAGCATCCTTCTTTCATTTCCAAATTTCAATTCCCCCTCCCTTTTCATCTTTTTTTATACTTAAATAAAGGAAAGGTGAAGGCATAAAATGTTTTAAGTCCCATCTGAGGTTATCTACACCATCCATTGTATGAGAAAGAAATTTTTCTCAAATGCTAAAAGAACTGATAAAAATTATGAGATAAAAATTTGTTCAGGATATCCATGAGAAAGAGTTTCAATTTCTAAGATAGCATCAGAGTTAAAGGACCTCATCCTTTGTGAATCACCCCTGGTCTTACAGCTCTTGATTCACAGGAAAAAGTTCTCCTCAGAACAAAGAAAACTAGTAAATATGCTGATAATCAAGTAGCTGCTGCACTCACCCCAACTCCCCCCACATAAGGAGTTTTATCTCGAACTTTAGCCAAGAGTATGACTTCAAATCATATTTCACTAATTTCTTTGGAAACAAAATTAAGTGATCTCTTACATTCCCTCCTCTTTCTGTATCATTTTTTATGTTTCCACATCTTTCTCAAATCTATTTAATAGTTTCTTTCTTTCACATATGAATTCTTCCCCTCATCTATCTTTCCTTTAAAGAGGCACAATATATATGGGTAGGGAAAAGGGGAGAGTTTGATCAACACATAGGCAAATCAAAGGAGAGCAGTTCCCTTTGCAAATACAAATATAGAGACCTAAAGGAAAAGGTAAATCAATGAATTATCCATTTATATGCCTCATCTATAGCAGTTGGGAGCCAGATAGAGGTGCAAACCATCTGATGCATGATAGCAGAACATGTCAGAAGTGACTGGGTCTATCAGAGCTGTTACCTAGCAGAACCAAGCTTCTGATCAGGTAAAAGGCCAGCAGCTTGTACAAATGCTAAACCAGCTCTTTGAGGGGAACATATCAAATAAGAGAACATGAAGTGACCAGTTCAGGAGGTTACCTCTAGCCAACGGAGTGATAGGGGGGAAATTTGAATTGAGAATAGCATGCAAAGGCTTGCATTTATCTGAGCAAGCATATTTTATTAGAGAGCTACCCATTCAATCAGAATGAATGTAAAATAGAAATGAGGACTTTTCTGGCTTTGCAACAAGTATTGCTCTTTCTTGAGTGACCACATTTCTGACATTCCATATTTAGAATGATCTTTAAAATGACTTTGTCACTCAGAGAAGTTCTGAAAACAATATTATTGTTACTGTATACAATCTTCTCTTGGATTTTTTCATTTCACTTTTCATCAATTTGTGTGAAGGAAGCAACAACACTGAAGGAAAGGATTTCATTTACTGTTCTGCTACATTTCATGTTTCACTTTATATTGTACTATAAATATTCATAATCTCCCTTCCTGATGTTTTGAGTGTAGGAATCATGTTGAATATATTTTTGCTGTCTTGTATAGACACCATCAGAAAGTCCAGTACATTCATGGCAACAGTCTCACACTTATTGGTTCCCCTAAGACCAGAGCAGCCCAAACGGTACTGCTGCTTGTCATGCTTTTTTGTCTTCTTTCACGCTCTGTTTTTTATCTTGGCAATCTTCTTTCCAGTTGGTTCATATCTCTGCCTTCCTGGCTGCCTGCTTTCTGGCCTGTAACTCCATTGTTCTGATGGTCAGTGACTCCCATGTCTGAAAATACTGCTTGGCACTCTGGGAGAAGATGATCATAAAGTTCTGAGAAAGATCAGTGGTTTCACCTCAAACCATTCCTCATGACTAACATAAATGAATGAAGAAAATGATAATTGTTGCATGGAGTGCAGGAAAATAGGAACAATAATGCAGTCTTCCAGCTAATGATTAGTTTGACTATTTCAGATAGAAATTTGGGACTGCGTTGCCCAAATCATTTGCCTTTGTACAGCATTTGCCCTCCCTTACCAACACTAGGTCTATACACCAAAGAGATAGAAAAGGATCGTATCTGTATAGAAATATATTTAGAAACTCATTCCATAGTAGTATTAAACTGGAAACTAAAGGAGTTTCTTTCTATTAGGGAATGCCTACAAAGTAGATTATATCCCTAGAATGGATGGTCACTTTGAAAGACTAAATGATGATGTAGTGGTTTTCCAGGAAACTGGAAACCCTTTTATGAATGAAGTTAGAGAAAAATGAGAACTGAAACAATTTCACAATGAGATTATTGGTAAAGCAACTTTGAAAACTTCTAGAGCAATGGTCAATGCAATGATAAATCATGAATTCATAGAAATGAAGAAGAAATGCACTTCTCAACTTCTTCCACAGAAATAATGAACTTAGAATTCAGCGGTAGATTTTCAGGTTTGCCCAAAGCGAAACCTGTTTTTTATGAACTATGCACATTTGTGATGAGTTTTTTTAATGGATCAATGGAAAAGTATATATCAAAGCTTACATGATAAATATATGGTAAATACATAAATATGTGATAAATATATTTAAAAAATAAAAGTCTGAAAACACCAATCATTCACTTCATAAAAGTCAGATTATGGGTTCCAGTACATATCCAGTGACTCCATGTTCAGTGGTCTGTGGACCATGCCTTTTAATTACAGATTGGTCAAACTGTTTTCTAATTATTTGCCTACTTGGAATGAGAAGGGGAAAAGAGGAATAGCATTGCCACAGTAGAAGTGGCAAGATAGATGTCTCTTTTCATCCTCACTTTCTTCACTCTTTAACTTCCCCTCATTCTCTTTTCACCTCCATCCATACAACCTCCACTGGAGATATCTATGCACCATCTCAGGTGTCAATGAGATAAGAATCCTAAGACAAACCGATGATAGTAATTAAGGAGCAACTGAATTATTTTAAATTGTATTTAGAGGTAAAGTAAACAGTAAATACTTCCACTCTCATAATAGAATGGAATCTCCAACAGGACCAAATTGTTATTTTTGCACATGTGAAAGGTCCAAAGGGAAGCAAAACCATGAGTGAAGTACAGGATTTCATTCATTTCCTGCTATATTACTTTTTCACTGAATATTTCACACTCTCTTTTCTTAATCTCCCTTCCTAATACTGCCTACCCCTCCCCTTCATTCTAAGTTAAATAGCAAACAGAAAAAAAACTAATCACACAAGTGTGTCTGTGTGTGTGTTCATCTTTCATTGCTGAAGACCATGTCATCAGAGAAATAATTGCATTTGACTTTGTTTTGAGTAGGGAGGTCTGTGCAGGTCATCAGCCTCACTTCTCCTCCAGAGCCATCTGAATCCAGTGACCAGATATTCATCAGGATGACTAGAAATGACCCAGGATGAGGCTATTGGGTTAAGTGACTTCCCCAAGGTCACACAGCTAATGAGCATCAAGCGTCTGAGGTGAGATTTAAACTCAAGTCCTCCTGACTCCTGCACTGGTGCTGTATCTACTGTAGCACCTAGCTGCCCTATTTGGGATCTTATGTGCTTGTTGATTTCTAATTTGCAGATCTGCTTTCATCATTCTAGCTAGAGGTGCACTTCCTCCCAATGATCTCTTATTCAAACTACAAAAAGCAATGCACAAATTGTCCTTCCAATGTCGATAAGAATTATTAGAACTTAACTTCTTTAACTATTCTTTCAATAATCCTTTCATTCTTTCAATTAAACCAGATGCTTGTGGATAATATGGAATAATGCCATAACCATTCTATGTTGTTTAATACACAATATCTCTTTGCTTCATTACTATTGAAATGTGACCCATTGTCACTCTGAATGTGCACTGGGGTTCCATAATATAGACTTATGATATCTAAAGTTTTAGAGGTATTTTTCTGGGTAGCATTCTTATAGGGACAAGCCACTAGTATAGTTGATTATGTGTCAACATAAGTACATGTAAATTTACATCCTTTGCCTTGGGGTAGAGGTCCAATATAATCTATTTGTCAAATTTGGGGTGATACTTTTCCCCTTGCTATCTCTCCAGTTACTACCTGAGGAACAGATTGATCCTTTTCTGACTGACATATATAACATTCTTCAGCCACTTGTTTTAACAATGAGTGAGACATAATAATACTTCAGACTTGTGCCCGCTGGTGTGTGGCCTGAATCCCTAAATGTGGCAGTTTGATGGACCCATTTCGCCACTACTAGATCATCAGTTGGTGTTAGAGTAGGGCCAATATGTTGAGTTGCAATCTTTGCTAGTGGATCAGAATGTGCATTGTATTCACATTCTGGTGTGGTGAGGGCCACATGAGCATCTACATGAAAAACTGACAAATTAGTAAACAGAGACATGTCCCATACATCTTCCCATAATTCTGTGCCCCAGACTTATTTGCCATGAATTTCCCAATTTTGATTTTTCCACATGGGCATCCATGTAGCTCACCCATTAGCTACTGCCCATGAATCAGTGAATATATGACGCTGTCTTCCTTGTTCTGTTTTGATAGCTTGGTGTACTGCCATAATTTCAACATTATGACTACTTCCACATATCCCAGTGCATTCCAAAGTCTTCCTAGTACATGGAATATGGACTACTACTTTCCAGTGTCTTTTGAGGCCCAAATACTTTGCTGTCCTATCAGTAAACTATGCATGTCTCTTTTGCTCTTCAGTTAATCCATTATATCCCTCATTTCATTTTTACCAAGGCCTATAAAACTGTTGATTTGGTTCAGAGGGTGTATCATTTCCCTCAGTATCTATGTTTGCTATAGGTTCGTATAAAGCAGAAACTCCAATTTTGCCTGTTTTAGATCTATTTTGAATATACCATTTCCATTTAATTGTGTTAGCTTCCTGTGCACATTCAATTTCTGTGAGAAGCTGGGGTTCTCATTACCCAGGTCATAATTGGGATTCCAGGCCTAAATATTACCTCCTAGTCTAAAGTCAGCTGTTCAATGTCTATTAAAGCTCAATATGCAGCCAACAACTTTTCAAAAGGGATGAAGGGAGTTTCCTAGACCAAAAGCTTAAGGGTACATTTTGGCTTAGTTGTTTTTCCCATAAACTCCAGTTTGCATATTCATCCTACACAGTCACTTGTAATTCCACCAGGCCACTTTGCATAGGCCATAAATATAGGGCCAATTGAATAGCCATTTTAGCTTCATCAAAAATTTTGCTCTGCTCAAGTCTTCAATCAAATTCATGTTTTTTCCTAGTTATCTTATATAAGGTTTTCAAAATTTGTCTTAGATGTGGTATGTGATGTCACCTATATCCAAATAATCCTATAAACTTTTGGGCCTCTTTCTTATTGGTGGGAATAGGAAAATCCTGAATCTTTTGTCAAGCTTGCAGAATTCCTCTCAGCCCCTGATGCCACTGCATATCCCAAAACTTTGTGGTTTGAACTGGCCCTTGAATCTTTGCAGGGTTAATCTTCCACCCATTGCTTTCCATATACTCAATTAAAAGTGTAAACTCTTCTCCACTTCTTATACAGTTTTATCCTGTATCATAATATCATCTATGTAGTGGGTAAGTTGTACACCAGATAGCTCTAATTCATCCAAATGTTTAGTCACAATCCTATAACAAATAGTGGAACTATGCAAATATTCTTGTGGCAAGCTTGTAAAAGTATATTGTCGGTCCTGTCAAGTGAAAGCAAATTCATCCCGTTGTTTCCAATCTATTGAGATAGTAAAGAAATCATTGGCTAAATCAGTAACTGTGTACTAAATCCCATCATATTTCTGGATCTTTTCTATTAAGGTAATGGTATCTGGAACAGCAGCATACAAGGGAAGAGTGACTTTATTCAAATGTCTATAAGCCACTGTCATCCTCCTTGTTCCATCTGACTTTTGTACTGGACAGACAGGATTATTCCATTGAGTGGTTGTAAGGACTAACACTCCTGCCTCAACATGTTCCTTTTTAGTATTGATAATCTCATTTTGTCCACCTGGCACATGATACTGCTTTAAAGTAATCACTTCAGAAGGTTCAGGTAAAGTGATTAAGTCCATTTACCATTAAAACTGTATTAATTCCTATCTTCCCTACAGCAAACTGTTATCTCCTCTCAGGTAAATTTAAATTTCTACTTCTCATTATATCTATTCCAATGATATATTCAGGAATGGGTACAATCACCACAGTTATATTCTTTCTTAGGTAATTATCCAATTTTCGTCATTACGTTAACTTGTCTGGCTGATATTTCAGCCTCTCCCAATCCTCTGATAGTGATATGGGTTTCATGCTTAAACTTATTTCCATATGAAAGGGAGGCATCCACCTCAATTTCTATTAATGCCCTGGTATTTGATCAGTATTTGATCCATTTTTCCAGTATATGGTTAAATTGATATGGGGTCTGTAATCCTGTCTGTGTATTTCTTTAATCTGAGCTGGGGTTTGACCAATTTCCCATTCTACCTGAAGGTGTGACAGACTTGAAACAGAGGGTTCAGTAGGACCTGTAGGGGCAGTTCTTAGTTCTCTATTTTGACTAGTATCAAATCACTTTTCTTGGTACATTTTATATATTTCATTAGTTGGAATATTATCTATGCTTCCAAAATCTACCCCTGAACTCAATAGAGCAGCAAACAATTCTCTTCTTGTTAATTTATTCTGATTGTGAATCTGCTGGTTATTTACACTTTCCTCTCTAAGAATTTTGACTTTTCCCTTGTCCCCTAAGTTACCTAACTGTGAAATCTTGTCCAGAACCTCTGAAAGTGGTTGCCTTATTTCCTCAATTATTAGAGTAAAAATCAAGTGCTTATAAGTAGGAGGAGCCATATTTTCTATTATATTCTTATGATAAACTGCAAAGGGAATATCATAGTAGGCATCTGTATTTCCTGTCATTATGGTGGTCTTCCTTTCCTCCTCCTTTAACTTTCTTATACAGTTCCTAAGTGAAAACCAGAGTCTGTCTCCTCTAGGCCACATAGAGTTAGTAGGATACTGCCAACTACAGCCTTCAGAAGCCAAAGCTAATTGATTAGTTGTATTTTTACCTCCTTGCATATTATAATTTCTAAAAGTTTACTGTACAAAATATTCTGATACCTATACATTTTAAACTGTCTGCACTGCTTATAGATATTCCTCCAGCTCCTTCATTACTGATTCTCACTATCCAAGATATAAATGATTCTCTCATCCTTTGGGTGAACCAACTCAAAATTTATGTTACCTCCTGTTGAGTAAAATTCTCAATTATTTCCCTAAACACTATGTTACCTCTTTGGATCTCTTGCTTCTTACTCACTTCTGGGCATGCTTTTGCCTGAGAAACTTTTCCCTCAAAAATTATTTCACTTCCTTGGTCACTGTGGCAACTAGGCTGAGTCTGTACAAAGGCCATATGTACATTTCTTTTGTCAACCTTCAGTTTCTTCTTCTGGGCTAAATGAACAGACTTTTCTTCTACCAGAGACTCCTTGATTGCTCTTGTAAAGGAGAGACCAAAGCTGAGTATTCCCATGCAAACTAGCTAACTCACTTTCCATCTGAACTTTTTTCTTCAGCAACTCATCTCTGCTTTTACACATAATACAGTAACCTGTTAATAAAATTCGGCCTTTCCTCTTTACCCTTACCAACTCCTTTCCTGTCTTTATTGATATTCCCTGCAAATATCTTTCCACGTTTCCAGGTTCCCCCTCCTGTAACCCCACTTCCCAGTTTTTACAGAGTCCCATGCTTTTGGACCATTCTCTGACTAGCATGAAAAATTTAAATTGTCCCAACCTGGGATACTAGTTTCTTCCTCTAAAACCTTTCTGCCCCAAACAGAGATTTTCTACCTTGCAATCCTGTTTGTGACACCAAATATATTACCAAGCAATATTCACAGCACTGGTGGTGATTATTAATATGCCAGCATAGTGGTGGAAGAAGCTTGCTGAACAGGTGAAGCAGGAAAGGGTGGTACAGGAAGTTATTGTGAGTTGGAGTTTGGAGAGAAAGAGAGAGAGAGAGAGAGAGAGAGAGAGAGAGAGAGAGAGAGAGAGAGAGAGAGAGAGAGAGAGAGAGAGAGAGAGGAGGCAGAGAGAGAGAGAGCAGCTAGAGTTGGGAAGAGAAGGGCATTTTGCTTAGGGGAGTGCCTGTTAATGGGAAGACCTGACAGAGGACAGACTTGGGTATGGAAATGCTTCCTGCAGTGATATTGTGTATAGACCCTTTGGTTATTATGATGGATTTGGTTTTTTGGTATACAAATAAATTTCCTGGTTCCATCTTCAATGAAAAGGGTCTGTTACATCTTGCAATTCACACCTGGAAATTCACCAACATTTTTGTAGTAGCTGCTGTGGGTATTGCATTGGCAATATAATAGCCTGAGACCAATTCATATTATTCTTGGAAGCTTTGGATGTAGGAGCTTTGACTGTTGCCTTCTTCTGGTTGTGTGTTTTGATCTTACTTATTACCAAAGTAATATTCTATAGTCTGATTTCTTTCCTGTTGTTTGCTCATTATCCTAACCAATTACTTGACTTTTTAGTTCTTTGTCAAGGTAGGGCTCCACTTCTAGTGAAGTGGGGATGGTGTATTCTCTCAAGATTTGGGGTTTTTCGAGGGTGAAGTCAAGATGGCGGAGTAGAAAGACTCATGTGTGCTAGCTCCGAACCCACAGCCCATGGATTTCCTGTAAGAAGAACTCCCCACAGGTTCTGGATCACTGCAGAGCACCCAGAAACACAGTGGAAGGGATTTCCATCCCAGAGAGCCCTGGAGAGCCATCCCTAGGGTCCGTTGAGCCCCGGAAAGCGGAACCCACCCCAGCGCTGCCCTGGCTGTGGCCCAGAGGAGCAGATACGAGCAGGCTTCAGGGACGGAACCTCCTGCAGCCAGGAAGGTCCTTCTGCCCACAGATGCTACAGGTCAGTGAGGGAGATATCTGGACTGGCTGAGAGTGGAGCGGGGTATCTCTGTGATTCTGGACCCCTCGGGAGGCAGTGGCAGAGGCAGCGGCAGGGGCAGGAAGCGGTGGAGACAGAGGCAGGGGCAGCGGCGGAGGCAGTGGCAGAGGCAGCGGCGGCAGCCCAGGACTCCCCGAACAGGCAGGATCTTCATTACTGAAGGTCTCTGCATAAAGCCCCTGAGGGAGCTGAGCCTGGGAGGAGGACCTGCCCCCACCCCAGCACCAGAACTTAAGCTCACATTGAATAGCAGCCGCACCTGCTGCGGAAAGCCCATTTGAATCTCAGATCCCAAGCACTAGCTGGGCGGATCTAGGCAGGGGTGGACAGGAATCTCAGAAGTCAAGTAACTGGCTGGGAAAATGCCCAGAAAAGAGAAGAAAAATAAGACTATAGAGAGCTTCTTTGAGCAGATGCAAATGTTGCCACCTTTCAATTCTGATGACGAGGAAATATTCTTACCATCAGGGAAAGATGTGGAGGGTGGAGCCACTGTATCCCAGACATCCCAGGGGGATGTCCAGTGGGCTCAGGCCATGGAAGAGCTCAAAAAGGGTTTTGAAAAGCAAGTTAGACAGGTAGAGGAAAAACTGGGAAGAGAAATGAGAGAGATGCAAGTAAAGTATGAAAAATGGGTCAATACCCTGCTAAAGGAGACCCAAAAAAATGCTGAAGAAAATAACACCTTGAAAAATAGGCTCACTCAATTGGCAAAAGAGGTTCAAAAAACTAATGAGGAGAAGAATGTTTTCAAAAGCAGAATTAGCCAAATGGAAAAAGAGGTTCAAAAGCTCACTGAATTTAATAGTTCTCTCAAAATTATAATGGAACAGATGGAGTGTAATGCCTTTCTGAGAAACCAAGAAATCACAAAAATAAAACCAAAAGAATGAAAAAATGGAAGAGAATGTGAAATATCTCATTGGAAAAACAACTGACCTGGAAAATAGATCCAGCAGAGACAATTTAAAAATTATGGGACTACCTGAAAGTCATGATCAAAAAAAGAGCCTAGACATCATCTTCCATGAAATTATCAAGGAAAACTGCCCTGACATTCTAGAACCAGAGGGCAAAATAAGTATTGAAAGAATCCATTGATCACCACCTGAAAGAGATCCAAAAAGAGAAATTCCTAGGAACATTGTGGCCAAATTCCAGAATTCCCAGGTCAAGGAGAAAATCTTGCAAGCAGCAAGAAAGAAACAATTCCAGTATTGTGGAAACAAAATCAGGATAACTCAAGATCTAGCAGCTTCTACATTAAGGGATCAAAGGGCGTGGAATAGGATATTCCAGAAGGCAAAGGAACTAGGACTCAAACCAAGAATCACCTACCCAGCTAAACTGAGTATAATAGTTCAGGGGAAAATATGGTCTTTCAATGAAACAGAGGACTTTCAAGCATTCTTGATGAAAAGACCAGAGCTGAAAAGAAAATTTGACTTTCAAACACAAGAATGAGAAGAAGCATGAAAAAGTAAACAGCAAAGAGAAGTCATAAGGGACTTACCAAAAGTGAACTGTTTACATTCCTACATGGAAAGACAATATTTGTAACTCTTAAAACTTTTCAGTATCTGGGTAGTTGGTGGCATCACACACACACATACACACATACACATGTATATGCGTGCACGCACACACACATACACACATGCACACACATACAGAGACAGAGAGCACAGAGTGAATTGAATAGGATGGGACCATATCTTAAAAGAAATTAAGGTAAATGGTGAGAAAAAGGTAGGGGGAGGAAAGAGGATGAAATGGGATGGGGTAAATTGTATGTCATTTAAGAGGCAAGCAGGAGACTTTTTAGCGGAGGGAAAAAGAGGAGAGCTGAGAAAAAAAACAAGAAGTTTACCCTCATCACATTCGACTAAAGGAAGGAATAAAATGCACACTCATTTTTCTATGAAAACCTATCTTACAATACAGGAAAGTGGGGGAGGAGGAGATAAGCAAGGTGGGGGGGATGATCGAAGGGAGGGTAATGGGAGGAGGGAGCAATTTGAAGTCAACACTCAGGGAGGGACAGGATCAAAAGACAGAGTAGAAACAATGAGGGGCAGGATAGGATGGAGGGCAATTCAGTTAGTCTTACACAACATGACTATTATGGAAGTCATTTGCAAAACTACACAGAGAGGGCCTATATTGAATTGCCTGCCTTCCCAAAGGGAGTGGGTGGGGGAGGGAGGGATGGGGAGAATTTGGAACTCAAAGTTTTAGGAACAACTGTTTAGTATTGTTGTTGCTACTAGGAAATAAGACATACAGTTAATGAGGAATAGAAAGTTATCTGGCCCTATAGAACAAAAGAGAAGATGGGGACAAGAGAAGGGGGGGATGATAGAAGAGAGGGCAGATCGGTGATAGGGAAAATTAGATTGCTCGGTGTATTGGGGTGGGGGGAGGGGATAAAAGGGGAGAAAATTTGGAACCCAAAATTTTGTGAAAATGAATGTAAAAAGTTAAATAAATAAATTTTTATTTCAAAAAAATAAAAGATTTGGAGTTTTTCTACAGCTGTTTTCAGAGAAACTTTTAGGGACCTGTAAATTGTTAACTTTCCAGTTTGTGTGATCAAAGGAGAGGTATTTTCTCCTTTCCTTGTCTATTCTCTACTCTGTGAATGACCAGAAGTACACTTTTCTGCAATAGAGCTGTGAGGAGGATTCCCTTTTAATTGCTGCCACAAGCTTCTCCACACCAGTGCTCTATCTCAACAGGACCACCACCTGGGACAGCAACTCAAATGAAAGCACAGACAAAGCAAGAGAACCCTTCCTTAGAGTCATCAAAGAGATCCCAGCAATCCCCCTCTGATCAACTCCTTGATCATCTCACCATCTGTGGGCTGAGAGCTTCAGAAATAGACACTGCCGCTGCCATAGCTGTGCTACTCTCTCACCCAAGTCTGTAAGACTTTTCATACTAACCTTTGTAATTATCTTTAATGTTTTGGGGGTTGAGAAGCCTAAAAAATAATTGCTGCAGCTTCCAGTGATTCAGTCCCCTGAAGCCTGCTCTGGTTTGTCTATATGAATATGGCCAACCCTGGCTTGTGCTCCTCTCCCAGAACAGTGCAATGAATGGATCTTTCCTTTTGAACTTTCAGGTTGTCTTGGGCTGGAAATTTATTTCACTCTGTCATTTTGTGAGTTTTGCAGCACTAGAATTTGTTTAGGGTCATTTTTGCAGATATTTGGAGGTGTTTAGAGGAGAGCTCAAGTAAGTCTCTGTTTTTACTCCACCATCTTGGCTCTGCCCTCCTGGGGTTCAATAAGTTTAAACTGCAGACATTCCTGCATTGCAGTGTGAGACTTCTCACTCTTAAGAACTTTATCATTATTAAGGTTAAGTAAGAAGAAGTATATATACAGATGGGGGAATGAGTATTTACTACAAAGTGGTGACATCCATAAAAATTAAATTTTGGGGGATGAAAAATAGGGATGCATTGGGAGAAGGGGGAGAGGAAAGGTTAAATGGGGGAAATTATCTCCTATAAAAGAGGCATTGAAATAAAAGCTTTTACAATGGAGGGAAAAATGTGGTATGGCAAAATATACTTGAAACTTACTCTCCTCTAAACTGGCTTAATGAGGAAAAAGAATACACACACATTTGTGTGTGGAAATCTATCAATAAAAGGATGGTGAGAAAGAAAATAGTGAGCAAAATTAAAATGGAGAGAAATTCACTAATAGTAATTTTCACTTTGACTGTGAAAGGGATGTTTGTAGCAGCCCTCTGTGGTAGCAAAACCAGGAAATTGTAGGGAATTCCATCAATTGCGGAATGGTGGAACAAGTTCAGATGTGTGGTTGGAATACTCCTGTGTTAAAAGAAATGATGAGCTCAAAGATCTTAGAAAGGCATGGAAAGACTTGCACAAAATGATGAAGAGTGAAGTAAACAAAACCAAAAGAACATTGTATACAGTAACAACAATATTGTTTTCAGAATAACTTTGAATGACAAAGTCATTCTGACTATTATAAATACACAATTTAAAAATGAAAACCATATAAAGAACAATTCTATCTGCATCCAGAGGAAGAACTGAAAAATAGAAGTATGCCTAGAATAATTATATATATGTATACACACATGCATATGTGTACATATATAATACACACATACATGCATACATAGACATGCATACCTATTTGTGTCTAATGGTAACCATCTTTAGAGTGGGAGTGTGACGGAAGAAAAAGAAAAAAACAAATTTACATAAGTAGAATGTATATTTGGAGGGAATCGAAAGTCGTTCATAAAGATTTGCGTTTTCATATGCAATCATCTTTGCATTGTACTCTGGTGGAAGTTTTGTTCTGTGAACTGGAAATTAAATATTTTTTTAAAAGGAAGATACGTGAGTGTAGTTATGTGATAGAACCATATTTTTCCAGAACCCAACCTAGATTCCTTAGGGGCAGGAAAAATCCATGAACACTAACTCAGAGGCCCTCATTTTTGGGACTTCAATGTCCTCTGCTTCTCCTTGGGTCCGTGGCCCTGCCTGACTCTGATATCTCCCGCAGTTCAGAAAAGTTCCTCTCCCAAATGACACTGACTAGCGTTTTGACCTGTCCCTTTCTTTGTTAGTCAAGGCTGAGGGGAATTCTTATTCCTTTTATTGATTTCCACTTGAGACAAAAGTTAATTTTATCTGAGACATCCCTAACCTGTCAAATTGTCTAGTCCCATATGGGTGACATGATAAATACAGTTCTGGGGAAGTTGAGCTCACAGAACTTCATTCCTGTACGCTGAGCTGTCCTCCTAAAGACACAGAAGTACAGAGGGAACTTGTGGCTTGCTGCGTATGCAGATCTTTCATCTCTCCTAAGCAGTTGAGACTAAGTGTGAGGTAAGTGTGGTAACTTTATTTGCATCTTCAAACCTCAGAGGAAAGGATTTGGATGACAATGAATTTCTTCAGGTCTTCAACCTAACTTGGGATTCCTTTGATTGAGAAAGAAAAGAAGTTTGAAAAAGTCTGTGAAAAGGGATCTGGGATTTTCTCCAGTGATTGCAGGGTGGCATTGTTTCTTCTCCCTCTTTCTCTGAGCATTACTATGATCCCCATCTTTTTTTGTGCCTTGCATTCTTCTTTCCTTTAAATATGACTTTTGTGTCTGTTTATATGCTCTTGTCTCACTCTGCTCAGATCAACTCTAAGTACACCATCAGAATGATGTGCTTGTCTCTTTACCTTTCTGAAAGGGGGTCTGTCTTGGGCTCCTTTCTTCTCTCTTCTACATGCTCTAAGCTCATCCAATGTCTTTCATTCCTTCAAGCCGAAAGCTCTTCTAAGATGCCTCAATATGACCCCATGGTATAGATGGTTTATTGCTATTGATGTTTAGTCATTTATTCATGTCTGACCCTTCATGACCTTATTTGGGGTTTTCTTGGCAAATATACAAGAATGGTCTGCAATTTCCTTGCCAGTTCATTTTACAAATGAGAAAACTGAGACAAACAAGATAAAGTGACCTGCTGGGGGTCACGTTGTAAATGTCTAAGATTGAATTTGAGCTCAGGTCCTCCTTACTCTAGGGCTAGGATTCTATCCCATTACACCACTAAGCTGCCCAACATAGTATGTACTGGGCATGAAAAAACATAAAAAAAAGGCAATAACCTAAGAGAATTTTCCTTATCCTTAAAAAAAATAGCACATAGAAATCCATGTAAATATGGAATGTTTGATACCTAGATTAAATATATATCACATGCATAGAGGCACATATACGCATTTATACATAAATATATGTATGTACATACACACATACATATATAATTATCTCTATACAGAAATATACACACATGTCTGCACACAAACATAAACATACACAGACATATACACACACACTGGTTACTCAGTACCATCAGCAGCTGGGCCCCTTAAATGGAAGAGGTATTTGAACTTAGACTTTCACTCATTTAGCAATTCTACAAGTTAGCAGAAAGTGCTGCCCAAGTCAGCTTGTGCCAGGAAAGGAAGATGGGAAATTGACAGGGAACAGAATAGGCCACTTTTGCTGGAATCTAAAGTGTTTGAAAAATATGAGTCATCTTTTTTGAACCACACAATTGTAGCATATTTTTGTTCCATGTATGTTTCTAATTCCAGTAGGTCTTATATCTCATTAGTCATTGAATGTCTTTTAATTTTCTTTTTGTCTTGTTAGATCTAGAGGCCATATATTTTCTGCTGTTATTATTTCTCCTGTTGCGATTGGTTTTCCTGTTGAATTATCTCTGATGTTCAAAGTACTTACATTTTCCTTTGTTCCCCCTCAGATATTTGGTATTTTTAGTTTTTTTTATACTCATTTTCCTCTATTGCCCACTTTATGACTCTGACTCTGTGTCCTCTGATTTTGGTTTCCTTAGTGCTGACTCTCAAAGCATCTCACTCTCCTATAATACTGGATAATTCACATTTTACCAGCTTCAGTTTCTGTCCCAAATGAGTTTTGGTAGACAGAAAGGATTCTAGCTGGGTACAAAGCATTTCTCTCCAACTTTGTGGAATGCTTTGTAGACCCACCCCACAAATTTTGTCATGTCCTCTTTTCCTCATTTCTACATCCCAGAGTTGTCATGAAGGTGCTATTTTTTTGTATATTTGTTTGCTTTTGAAGTTTGTGTCTCTGTGGCTCTTTGAGAAGGAGAGCTGATAGTACATTTCCTTTCTATTTCCCTGCTTTTTAAACCAATTTATAGAAAAATTTGGCAGTAGAGAAAGCTGTCCACCTCAGTGCTGATTGTGTGGCACAAGTGGCTTCATATTCTGGAGGGATGAGAGTGACTGCTTGTCTGCCCTAGTTTGAGCAGACTTCTTCAGCTTGCAGTGCAGATCTCTACAGCATTCCTTTTGGATTCTGATGCCTTAAATCATGGACAGAGCTGAAATTTCTTTGCCTTTACTGTGTAATTTCTGTATTAGAAATTTTTAAGTGATTAAGGGAAACAAAGAAAATGTTTAGTCCTTCATTTTATTTATCACATTACTCACAAATATATTCTTGATACTTAAAAGAAAGAGTAAGAAGGGAAAGAACAGTATGAAATAAGAGCCCTAATAATCATCAGCACAAATAATGCATAGAATTTAATTGTAAGTAGACTGAAAAATAAATTAGAAAAGTTATTAATTAGTGGATTTTTATACCAGTAATGTAGGGCTTTTCATCACTATGATGACTATAAAATAATAAATAAATAATAAAAAGTATTACAGATGCTAAAACACTTGGGGAAAATATAGGAAAAATATGAATTAAATAGTACAGAAAATTTAGAAAAATGGACTTTTCATTAATGTAGTAAATACTGTCAAGCTAAATCAAGGTTTATATAGGATGGAGAAAAGACAGAGGCCTTTCCCCCCCAAAAAAAACTGGCGTAAAGCAAGAATGAATATCATCATCACTATTATTTAGCATTGTGTTAGAAGTGTAAGCAATATTATTAATAATTAAAAAAGAAGCTGAGAAAATAAGCATAGGCAAAAAGAATATAAAGGTTTAATTTTTATAAATGAAATGATTATTTACTCACTAAACCCTAAATGTCAATAAAAGATAATTGAGGGAATGAACACATTCCAGAGAATTATAGGATGTAATATAAATTGACAGAAATCATCAGTACTACCATATATTACGTACAAAACCCATCAGTCAGGAAGGCCATACACTTCTAAGCATTTACTATGTGGTACATATCATATGTAGTTTGGGTATACAAATGCAAGCAAAAAGAATCTGCTTTCCTATCTTCAAGGAGCTTACACACTAAAGGAAAATGTAACATATAAAAGAAAATTAGAAAGTTTATTGAAAGGAGATGCTAATGCTAATTATAAAAGTCAGAACTATATCCAAGAGGGGAATAATGGATATATAGCCCCTTCTCATTGCAAAAAGAATTTGAGGACTCCTAAAGAAAACCATTAATGGAAAAAGGGGCGGGGAAGAATGTTGGAGGATTTTCCAGTCAGAGAAGGCCCACTATATTGAGGGACCTTCCCAGATGAAAAGGAAGTTTAAGTCATGATGACAAACAGAAGAACACAGGAGGGGAAGCAAAACACAAAATTGTTTATATCTCTGAATTTTGGAAATCCATCTACAAAACTGGTAATAGAAATTAAAAAAAAATTCTTAGAAATTAAAAAAAATCTTCATAAGAGAAACAGCAAATCCTCATGCCCATATTGAGTGATTATAAGAAAAATTGTATTATTTTCACCTAAATTAATTTACCATTCTCAAACATGACATTCATAAAAAAGGAAAAAATGTTAAGAATCATAAGGGTAAAAATAATAATAAAAATAGAAAAAATAGTCCACTGAAGAGACAGAGAGAGACAGAGATAGATTCAGAGAGAGACAGAGATAGAGACAGAGATAGAGAGAGAGAGACAGAGACAGAGAAAGACAGAGAGAGACAGAGAGACAGAGAGAGAGAGAAAGAGAGAGAGAGAGAGAGAGAGAGAGAGAGAGAGGGAGGGAGAGAATTACATTATAAGTGTCCTAGTAACATAGTGTTCAATAAACTCAAAGGTAAGTCACTTGAGAAAGGAAGCATGGTTTCATAATTAACCAAGGGCACAACTGTACAGCAGTCTGACAGAAAATCAGGTTTGCACCAACCTAATGTTATCATGATATATCCAGTCCAGTTCAATACAATACAATCAACATTCACTAAGTATCTACCGTGTACGAAGCACTGGAAAGATAATAGGAAGAAAGACTGTCCCTGCCCCCAAGAGTCTAACAACATAATGAGGGTAGGGAGACAACATACTATAAATTATGGTTGCCAGGTTTGGGAGGGAGGAAAGCAGGTTGACGGAAAGAGGAGGAAGGGAAATAGAACAACAGGGGGACATCTTATTCTGTGGAGTTGAACTCAGGCAGAGCAGCAGATTCAGAGAGGAATGAATCATAAAGTCTTGATTCTACTCTACATGAAGGAAGGTATTGGGAGGACTTTGGCATGCTATCCTCCAACCCACCAATGAGAGGGGACAGGAGGCTGAGAAGGTCATGTCAGCCATGGCTTGAATTAGGTGTAGGGTGATGAGATTAGAAGTGAGAAGCATAAACTGGAAAGGGCATCACATTCCATGAAGTTGAAACCAGATAGAGCAACAGATGCAAAGCAGAATGTGTACCTAATGGAATAAACGCCTGTATCAGGTCCAAGTGGGTGCATTATCTAAATATGAAAAGCCACATTATAAACAAGTTAGAGGAATAATGAAGAAATTTTCTTTAAAATCAATGAATAAGAGAAGAGATCACGAAAAAGACAATAGGGAGAGAGGAAAATAAGATAAAATGCACAGTTCTGAGTACATTAAATTGAAATGTTTTAGAGAAAACAATTTAATAAGGTGAAAATTAGAAAGGAAATAGGTAAATGGAGAAAGGTTTTTATAGCATTTCTCTGATTAAGTCTCATATCAAAGACTTAAGGCACTGATATAAATTTATAAGACAAATCCATTTAACAGCATACATACTTTAAATTATAATAGGCATATTTCAAAAACCCAAATCCAAAGAATGGACAACCACATGGACAAATGATCTAAATCACTAATGACTAAAAAAAGTATAAATTAAAGGTGTTTAGTTTCAACCTCAAACTTCTCAGGATGGCTAATAAGATGAAGGAAAATGTTGGAGACACTACAGAAAAGAAGAAAAGTAATGTAAAGATGGTGGAGATGTGAATTTGTATTCCTTCATAAGCATACATTCATACATATAGATATGCATATATATGTATGTATTCAT
Source organism: Bettongia penicillata ogilbyi (assembly GCA_023548195.1). Taxonomy (NCBI): domain Eukaryota; kingdom Metazoa; phylum Chordata; class Mammalia; order Diprotodontia; family Potoroidae; genus Bettongia; species Bettongia penicillata. Next base: position 122,494 of record JAJHZJ010001083.1, read on the forward strand.
GAAAATGACAGATGAATGCAAATAAAACAAACAAATATGTGTATATAATTTCATGAAGGTAGGAAGGGGAGCATATTTTACTTTAACTTTAGGAGTTCATTTTTATTATTGCCTTTATCAGTTCCAAAACATCTGATAGTTGTTTTCTCTGTAATTCAGTTGTACAAATTTTCTTCCCATTCTGCTAATTTTGCTCTGTACATAAATGCATTCAAAATTTCTTCAGAAACTTTTATGTTTCTATAAAGACACGCTTTATATATTACATGCTTTTCTATGATGATACACTATATATTATATAATTAGTAATAACATACATAATATATATTCATGATGTGCACACCAACAGATAGAAATATCTTTAAAACAATCACTTCAGAAGCAAGTTGGTAAAGGAATACTAATCATTTTTTCTCTGTATATTGTAGGTGGAAATGGCAAAATGTAATAATCATGAGTGATTGGTTCAAGTGATAGACGTCTTGCTCAAAGGCACAGATTTGTGCAATGGTAGATTTCAGACAAATTCTCAATCTAGTGGTCTCTCTGTCATCAGCATCTTCTAGTACATTAGTTTCTATATTATTGGGATTATTATAATTTAACTCTTTCCCTGAAGAAAAACTCAACCAATGTTTCAAAGAACTCTATAAAGGAAGAGCAAAAGGAAACATTAAAAACTTTCCCAAAAGACACATTCTCCATAGTTTTTTTCTTGTTTTGAGTGAACAGCAACTGTATTGGACACAGAAAGTCTCTCCCTCATTCAGGAAATACCTTCTACACTTTGATATTCTGATTGAGCACAGATCAACTGGTTTTGACTGCTATGTACTCCCACTAACACAAAGAAAATGATTTCTAAGGACATAACACTGGGGCTCCTTTTTCTGGTACAGACTGGATTTGGGGCCCTTGGGAACGCCTTCCTCTTAGGCTTCTATACCATCAAGATGATTGGTTCCAGGATGAGGCCACTTGATTTGTTTCTTTGTCACTTGTCCCTTGTCAATGAGTTGGTACTTCTTTCCAAAGGGATTCCTCATACAATGGCTATTTTGGGGTTCACCAATTTCTTGGATGATGTGGGATGTAAACTTGTCTTTTACTTCCACAAAGTAGCCCGGGACCTTTCACTCTGTACCACCTGCCTCCTCAGTGGCTTTCAAGCCATCACTTTAAGTCCTAGAAGCTCTTGGTGGGCAAAAGTCCAAGCTCGAGCTCGAAAGTGCATTATCCCATTGTTTCTTTTCTGCTGGGCCTTCCATCTACTGAAAAATGTCATGATTCCTATATTTATGAAAGGTCTAGTGGGAAACAAAAATATTACTGAAGTACAGGATTACATATATTGCGCTGCTTCATTTCCATTTTTATTTAATATTGCAACAGGTATACTCATAATCTCTTTTCCTGATTTTTCATGTATAGGATTAATGGTAGGAACCAGCGGATATATGATTTTTGTCCTGTACAGACACCATCAGAGAGTGCGGTACATTCATGGCTACAGTCTCAAACCTAGTGGTTCCCCTGAGACTAGAGCAACACAAACAATCCTGTTGCTGGTCCTCTTGTTTGTCTCCTTTTACTCTCTGAATTCTATCTTAACGTTATATATCCGCAATGGAAAATCTTCCTGGGTTGTTCACATTTCCACTTTTCTGGCTGCCTGTTTTCCAGCGTTTAGTTCCTTTGTTTTAATAGTCAGTGACTCCCATGTCAATAAATATTTCCTCACACTCTGGGGAAAGATGATGATGCAGTTCTGATATAAGTTGAGAGTTTCACCTTGACCCTATCAAAATGGTTAATATGACAAAAGAGGAAAATTATTAGCATTTCTTGAGATGTAGTAAAACAGAAATAGCAATTCAATCTAGGAGCTATGGGTCCATCTGGCTATTCTGGAAAAAATTTGGAACTGTATCCCCCAAATTATTTAATTGTGCATACCATTTGACATTTCAATACCAATGTTAGGCTTATGTCCCAAAGAGATAGTAAAGAAACTTATTGGTACACAAATATATCTAGGAACTCATTCCAAAGTAATCCCAGACTGGAAACTAAAAGTGTTTTATTCTATTGGAGAAATACCTTAAAACTCCATAATATTTATGTAACACTATAACATTTATCATGTCATAAGGACAGTCCCTTAGAAATCCATTAGTTTTCAATGTCTTTCCTAAAATGAGCCCTATCCCACCCCTCTGCTATTAAAATACAATAATTCCGACCTGCCTTGACCAGAATAGAGTGTACAAAACTTAAACATCTCTCCTTTTGTGTCTCATGCTTCTCCTAATGAAGCCTAAATTCATATTGTTTTTTCTGTTATGTGACATTATTGACCCATAATGACTTTCACAGAGATATTTTTCATATGAAATATTATATATCCATGTTTTCATCTTCTTTCATTTGGGCCCTTTGTTTTTTTCATTTTTTAAATTTCACTTTGGCATAGGAACAACCATCTCTCTTGGCTCTGACTGTGAAGGTAGGTACTGTCTAGTCTGTACTGGAACTGTCCCTAATGAATCTGTGCAGACAAGGTCTTCTCCTGACTTGTTCAATTGGTAAGGCATATCTTAAGCGTATCTCAAATATAATGAATAAGTTTTTAAAAATCATCCTAAAGTAGACTCTGCACATACACACACACACACACACATAAAAACAAGGGATAAGGATGTGATGCAGAAGTGACTAGAAGAATCTGTTTGACTGATGGCACAGACTTCAGGTTACAAAAGAAACTCACTTAAAGATTGAATAAAACTTCTTTGTGCTTTCACAGTCTCTTATAACATGGCTTAAGTGAAGAATCAAAGAAGGCATTGACCAACCTAAAATCAAAGAAATCTTTTCTGAACATTATGTAAGAATATGAGATGGTACAGCAGCTCTCTGTGATGGGAAAGGTGAAGACTCAGATTGGCCCTGACTCTTTTCCCTGGGTAAGTGACTTTGAACAAGTCACTTTTCTTTAAGAGTAATGATTTTCTTACCTATAATATAAAATGATTGAACTAGATAGTCTCTAAGGAAGTCCTACTGTTCAAGCAATTGGCTACCTGGAATGACATACCTCCTCCTTCTTGACAGAGCTTCCCCTAATGCCATTACTGTCCTGAAAGTCTCCTCCACCCACGTTTTCCTGGTTGAATAATGAAAAATCATAGAGGACCACTCCTACTGCTGAAGATTGAAAAAAAATTACTCTAAATCATGGGTTGTCTGAGATTAGAGGTTTCTTCCATTACAGGAGTCTCTAGAGAATCATTCCCAAGGACCTTCATGACTCCCCTGATCTATGAAATACTCTCATCAATACGTACCTCTCTTTTCCTGTGGTAGCAAATTTCTGTTTCTCACTCGATGTATCTCTGTGATTCACATTCATTTGGATGAGTTGAAAATCCCTTTTCTAGGATAGACTTCACTCTCAGCCCTCCCCTGACTCATCTCAATTTCTGTCCATCTCTGCCCTCCCCTTTATGTTTCACCCTTTGGAATCCATTGTTATCAAATTCCATTTTGTCTTAAATATTTTCCTTTCATACTGTCCATTTTCTGAAAGTCTCCTCAAAGATACTTTATCCCTCAACAGCCTCTCCAGTGCTGGATGATCCTTTTCTCAAAATTTATAATACCCAGAATGCCACTTTTCAAAACTTCATTCAGAAGCCTCTCCTCTCTTTAGATTCACTCCATCTGTCCATATTACTATCTGTATGTTTTTTCTTTTCTTTTCTTTTTTTTTAGGAGTAACCAACCTCTAAGTTACTCTTGCTCCTTTCTTTTGGAGTTCAGTATCTGGCTCACAGTCTTCTCCACTATATCCCATGAACCCCTTGGCCTTCTAGCTCATTGCCATTCTTAGTTACCTTAATGCCCAGCTCTACTCTACCTTAGCCAGCCACAGAGGTGGTCAAAATTCACACCTCATCACTACTCAAAACTCTTCTTTCCCTAGAACACTGAAATTCTCTTCTAATTATAATTTTCTGTGATACCTATCAGTACTCTTAAATATATTCTTTGCCCTCAGAACAAACTCCAAACTTACGTGGTAAAGGGAAAAGGGTGTTTGATATGAAGTATAACGATCTGAGTTAAAATCTCTGCTTGTTCCCCACAATATGTTTGACCACAGGCAAAGATTTAATCACTATAATTAGAAGCATCTCCTGTTTTGTATTTTAAAAAAGTATTTCAGTGCAATTAGTAACCTTATAGTAGAAAAACTTGTAGAATATTTTGTGTTACCTTGAAAGGAAAGTCAATTTTGCTTAGGTTTTTATTTAGTTTGTGAAGCATGTCCTGAGTTGTGAACATGTTTTACTGTATAGAACTCATTTGATTTTTAGTTTTCACTCTATATAGTTTGGAATTATTTTGTTTATTTACACATCCCAGGAGCTTTCACTAAAATTGGAGTATTATTAGCATCTTTTAAATTGCTTCAATTTGTGTAATAGATAGCTACATAGAGTTTTGTTACCTATGTTTTAATGTAAGGATTTGATCCTTATCAGCCTCTACTCCTTTTGAGGTGGGAATTGAAATGAATTAAACTTTAATATAATTAAATTACAGTTGTATGTAATTAAAGTGGAAAACTTTGAATCAAAGATATTTTTGAAAAATTGACAAGATCATACAATTATGTCTGAAATTTAAAAGATTTATAGAGAACAAAAGGCCTTCAGAATTCTACCTTCAACGGTATTTTAAAATATTTAGCTTTTGAATTTTTTCTTGGTATTTGAATTTCTTAAATCTATCAATGTTATAGTGTTACATCACAGAACATTAAATGATTATGGAATCAATATCAATAAATTTTAATGATTGTTCCCTAATTACATGTAAAATAATTTTTAAGATTTAAAAATATTTAGTTTCAAAATTTTTCCCTCTTTTTGTCCCTCCACTATGTTCACCCTGAGATTCTATCTAATATATTTTATACATGTACAATCATGTATAACATATTCACATATTAGTTATTTTGTGGAAGAAACCTTGAAAAAAGAGTAATAAATAAAGGAAGGAAGGGTGAAAGAAAGGAAAAAGGAAAGAAAGAAGAAAAGCAACAAGGAAGAAAGAAAACAAGAGGAAGAAAGAAAAACAATATGTTTGGTTTATGTTCAGTCACCATCAATTCTTTCTCTGAGGACAGATAGCATTTTTCAAAATGAATCATCTGAAATTGTCTTGAATCAATGTAATGCTGAGAATGGATAGGTCATTCACAGTTGTTCTTCATACAATGTTGCTGCTATTTTGAACAACGTTCTCCTAGGTCTGCTCACTTCACCCTCCATTAATTCATATCAATCTTTCCATGTTTTTTTTTCTGAAATTATTCTTCTCATCATTTATTTTTATAACAAAGTAGTACTCAGTAAATCACATGCCACAACTGATTCAGTCACTTCAGTCACTCCCCAAATAAGGGTTATGCCTGTAATATCTAATTCTTTACCATCACAAAAGGAGCCACAATAAACACCCTTGTACAAAAAGGTCCTTTCCTCTTTTCTTTTAATCTCTTTGGGATACACATCTAGTAGTGGTTGTGTTAGATCAAAAGTTACCCAAAATCTTATAGCTTTTTGAGAATATTTGCAAATGCTCCCAGAATGGTTGGATAAATTCACAACTCCATTAACAATACTAACTCTCCTAATTTTTCCAAATCTCCAACATTCATTAGTTTCCTTTTCGGCCATATTAGCCAATCTTATGGGTAAAGTGATACCTGAAATTTGTTTTAATTTGCATTTATCTAAACAATAATGATTTAGAACCTTTTTTTATATGACTGCAGATAGCTTTGATTTCATCATCTGCAAATTGCCAGTTCATATCCTTTGATCTATTTTTAACTAGGGAATGACTTGTATTCTTATAGATGTGACTCAGTTTTCTATATATTTGAAAGATGAGGCTGTTTTCTGATATATTTAATGTAGAAAAATTTTCCCAGTCTCCTTTTGTTTCTGCAAAACTTTTAAATTTCATGAAATCAAAATTATCGAAACTGACAATGCTATGTATAGATGCTAGTTGAAAGACTTGAGAGTAGTTTATATCAAGGAAACAAACATCATGTACACAAACACAACTTGTCCATAGAGAACTTACTAGCAGTAAGTCAATATAATATACATTAGTGAGAATTGTTCATTAGCTTTGAAATGGGCTAATATCCAATCAAATGTAGTGCAGCTCAGAGTTTGATGTTTGTAATAGAGGGTATACCTTTGGTACATACAAATCTCATTGCGCCAATCAGATCCTCTTTCCCTCAGTTATTCTGGGAAGGTTGATGATGAGAACAAATTAGTGACTGTGAAATACAAGACATAATACAAACAATAAAATGAAATTATCTAAAGAGTCATTGCAACTGTTAACACAATTCTAGAAGTTGTATCTTTGCAACAGAGCATTGGATTGGTCTATAACCGAATCTTACAGATGACACAAGGAAGCAGTTAATGGTGCCCTGAAAATTTTATGCCTTGACCATGAAGGCATTACATGATGACTTTGGTTAGTCAGGTCAAGAGAAGATGCAAACTATTCAATAAACAACATTACTAATCCAACATGATGAATGAAAGGCATAATAAATGTACAGAGTGTATGTAATAGGTCCAAAGGACAGTTTTTTCCACCTTGTGCCATATACTTGGTCAACCTAAACACTAACCACCTCTTGGAGGGGTAGCTGGGTGGCACAGTTGATCGAGTACTGGGCATGGAGTTAGGGGACTCTGAGTTCAAATCCAACCTCAGATACTTAGTAGTTGTGTTACTCTGGGCAACCCATAACAATGCAATCACTAAGAGTTAGGCATGAGTAGAAGATGTAAGAAGCTTATTTAAATTGATGAGATCTTTTTTCTCTTCACGAGATAGTAAACCCATGAATTATATTCTAGAAGTGATTGATATTTTGACTCATTCTATCCAGTAAGGAAGTAGAAGTTTGCTACCATAGCTAAGATGTGGGAAAAATATTTCAGTGCTTGACTTAACAGTCAAAATTCACTCTGATCCAAGTAGAGATTTGAAAAGCTAATTAGTCATTGAGACGTTGGTTTTGGAAAAAATCAAAAAATCTAGAATAAGCCCTTCTGCTCAAGGAGATCTACAGCCTGATCATTGCAACCCGAACTTACTAGGAATATGAAAAACTTTAAAATTTGAGCAGATGTCAATATGTATCACTTCTTTCAAAGTTTTTTCAGTAATTCCTTTTGCCTTGTGTAATTACATAAAGCAATATTTTGAGGAAATTCTTTCCCTAACAATAGGGAGTTTTGTTTTAAAATTTTCTTTGTTTGTAAATGCCTTTGCAATTTTCCCAAGACCCTGGAATTAACATCGAAAATGTGGTAACATAAATCATTCTTTGAGTTGAGAATACTAGGGGTAACATAAATTGAAGATGGCTATTTTTATATTGCTGTTTCTCCTAAATTGGTACTTTGGTAACCATAGTAGTATCACAGATGTTTATGTCATCATCAGAGTCTAGGTTCTTAACATTTTGCTTTAATTACACAATTAAACTGAATATTGATATTAAGCACTGATACAAAAATAGTATAGTGTGGAAAAGCACTAAAAATAGAAATGTATTCTAATTATTTAACAATTTATATATTTTGTCAAGATGAATCAGCAAATAATTCTTCATTATGAAACTGATTCTGATTAAATAAGAAGCTAGATGGAGGATGAATGTGAGGGGGTGCTAAATGAAAAATTTTGTATCACTTTTAAAGCATTTATTCACAGAATGAAGCAGACCATATTCTTTTGTATTATGGTTTGTTTTGTTTTATGATTTCTCCCATTCATTTTAATTTTTCTATGCTACATGATTAAGGTGAAAACATATTTAATAGGAATGTGTGTGTAGAACCTGTATAAAATTATATGCTGTCTCAGGGAGGGAGAGGGGAGGGGAGAAAATCCAAGATATATGGAAGTGATTGCAAAATATTGAAAACAAATAAAGTAATTTAGTTAAAAAACAAAAAATTAATAAAGGAACTTTAGAAATGCTATATAATTTAAAGATAGAGTAATAACCCGACCAATAAACTTCAGGTGATATCATCTGCGTTTCTAAATGAAAAATGACTTCAAAGTTTTCAGGTATAGAACCATTTCCTTAAATGAGAAGGATAATAATAATGTTGTGGCTAACATATGCAAGTCATTGTATTAATTACTTTACAATGATGGGATTTCCTACGATCTCCCTGGGAAGTGAATTTCGCTACCATCCCCTTACAGAAAAAAATAACTTTCTTTGGGGCCATAAAGTTAATAAACTTCTTAATGTCAAATGATAATATATAAATATTTTGAATATGTCTATAGAAATTTATCATATATGTGTACACATTATTCATAACATGAATGTATATATAGATATATATCTAATTTTTATTGTATATATACATCTATATCTAACTATCTATCTCTCTATCTATCTACCTATCTAATACTCCTAATCTTTTCAAAGGAAATGTTATGCATAAATTAATATTAATATATTCCCTTAAATGACACGTGGTTGTGTATTCCTTACTATGAATAACCTTTTCTTCTACTTCCTTAAAAAAAATCTGAAGTCCTGTCCACTTGAAGTTTTCTGATAAAGAGATTAACTCTCTATTCATGTTCTTCTTGGAAAGGTTTTTTTAATTTTTTTTTTTAATAAAATAGTTTGAAGTCATATTAGCTTAAAAAGTGCTAGGACAATATTCTAAATGCTGCATTTGCCCTAGGCAATAGAGACTTCAAGAACCCCAATTAATGCTGACAAGGTGTGGTCAGGTTCCCCAACAAGCAAGGACACCTGTGGAACTTGATAATTAATTGAATAGTAATAATTACAGATCACAATAATCAATATCTTTACCATAGTCAATACCCATATTCGATTCAATAAAACCCTCCCACAGATCCATGCTGAAAGGTAGATAGGTATAATTCCTTCTAACTTTCAATAACTTTGTCTGTTGGTTATCAAATCAGGCTACAGATTTTCATTTTCATTTCTTTTTACTTACACTTAATCTTTCAAACTCAAATTGCCTCCATTTTCCTTCACATTGCAAATAAGATAAAATAATCACATTCACTTAATTCTGTCCTGCTTTTCTGAATGCTGTTTAAAGAGATTCAAAGTGATCCCATTATCAGGCAGAAGACCCCATTATTTTTAAAGTTTTACACATATATTCCTTTCTTTCTTTCTTTCTTTCTTTCTTTCTTTCTTTCTTTCTTTCTTTCTTTCTTTCTTTCTTTCTTTCTTTCTTTCTTTCTTTCTTTCTTTCTTTCCTTCTTTCCTTCTTTCCTTCTTTCCTTCTTTCCTTCTTTCCTTCTTTCCTTCTTTCCTTCTTTCCTTCTTTCTTTCTTTCTTTCTTTCTTTCTTTCTTTCTTTCTTTCTTTCTTTCTTTCTTTTCTTTCTTTCTTTCTTTCTTTCTTTCTTTCTTTCTTTCTTTCTTTCTTTCTTTCTTTTCTTTCTTCTTTCTTCTTCTCTTGCTTTCTCTCTTTGTTTTTCTTTCTTTCTTGTTTTTCCCCAAACCTTAAACCCAGTGTACTCTGAAGCCTGTACATTCGACAACAGGTTCCTTCCCAACCTCCACTTAATGGCTGTTCTCTGAACCCTCCTGGCTTACAGTGATTATCAATAGTAACTGTTTCTCTTTCCCTCCCAACTTGATTTAGGTTTTCTTTTCCTTTACCCATTAAAGGTGCCATTCCCTGACTACTTCTTGATGAAGCCTGTTGGCTCAATGGGCATTACCTCCAAGTGATTACCTGAACAGGGCTTTGCTTAAAAAGGACAACATCTCTCATTCATCCTGATCTGTTCAAGTCAACCTAAGGAATATCTGGCCAGTGGTTCGAGATGGATCAGGAGGAGAAAGTGAGGCCAATAACCTTGCACAGCCCTCCCTCACTCAAAACAAAGTCAAGTGCCAGTCATGTTATCATTTCCCTGATGTCATGGTCTTCTTTGTAAATGAAGGATGAACACAACAACCCACAACAAATTTTAGCAGTATGTTTTCCCTGGTAACTACTGTTCTGTTGTGTCATCACAGAAATCTATTGTCCATGAGGAATTTAGGTGTATATTAGGGAGTCTGGTGCACCATCTCCAACCTTGAGCTCACAGGAGTTCAGTTTCCTTTCTGAGTTTGCCAAGGATGAAACTTGTTACGCGGAATACTTTCAGGCCCTGGAAAATTCCATGAAGTCTATTTGCTATCTTTGAAGGCCTATAAGCTGACCTGGCACATTTATACAAGATATGCCATCCAGGCTTGCTTGTCCTTTTACAAATAAGAAGGGTCTGATCTGTCCTAGAAGCCAATGAGTCTGCTCTTCCTGGTATAATATCTGTAGTCCTTAGGATGCAGTTGGGTCCAATAAATCAACAGCCTGTAATGACAGAGGGCATGATTACTAAACCTTGAGGAGTACTAGTCAGCTTTCTCTCAGTAACCACAGATGCTGTCCCCACCCTCATGATGTTGTCTATCCTGTAACCAATCATTGTAAACCAACAGTGCAATCATTGTTTACTCCTCCTACCTGCTTCTGGATTTTGTTCTCCTGTACTTCCCAAAACTCCGTGAAAGCTCCAAGCCCAGCCTTATGGTCTTTGATAATTGAGAGAAGCCATTGATCCACTGAACTTGCTGAGACAATTGTCTCCCAGTTTAACTTAATTTTCAATTGTAACATCAGAATGCCTGCATTCCATAGACGCTCTTTGATAGATGGTTGAAACTAGCTTTGAATCCTCCTGGTAGGTTCTTTCCAGAACACGTGAAGGTTTTAGACTGGCTTCATACACGTAGATAATGTCTCAATTCAGAACTCCTTCAAGATTCGGTCTGTTCACTGGAGCTTGCATTATCAACTGCCTCTTCTGGTATGATTCTTCTATAAGCATGTACTGGCTTCTTGACATCTTCCTTTGTTATACTGGACTGGATGTAAGATATTCCTGGTGTTTTTTTGTGGTTTTCTCAATCATTGTTCTATCTATTGCTAATTTAGATCTTTTGGGGGTGTTTGTGGGAGATCTCCACTCCTCCACAATCCTTCATATCTTCACTGGAAGTTCATATGAAAACATCTGTTTTCTTGATTGATTTTCTGAGGAATGGATTATGTAAAAATTACTAAAGATAAAACAAATTAGCATTTATGTGGTACTTCCAGATTCACAATTCATTTTTCATGTTTATATATGTGAGTTTTTATATGTATGTATATATATGTGTGTATTCATGTAAATATATATTACTATATATGTAATATATAGTGTATAAAAAGTATCTATATATGTGTGTGGTCTGTCTCTTTGTATGTATGTAATATGTATATATGCACATATATGTATATATGTCTATATATGTGTGTGTATATATTATATATATATATATAAAATTAACTATGGAAACTCTAATGCCTAGAGTAATTCATAACTCTGCATTGCACTCCTGACTGTCCTGCAATACCAAAGTATACTATATACTTTGTATATATACTATACATTATATATATATACTATATATAATCATACACCACATACTGAATGGAACTATTCTTCTTCTGGATCCCTCCACTCTCCTGCAAAAAAGAGCCACTTTGTGGCTTCCACAGGATCAGTGAAAAAATGTTGAATTCTTTTATAGAATGTAGAAACAGTAAGACTGAGGACTTAAGACAGTTTCTGTGACTAGGAATATTCAGATCTATTCAGATCTACTTCTCATGTTGAGTCAAGGTTGCTGACAAGCCTGAGGCATCTGATTTTCAAACCTTTGGTAGCAGTAGAGGACAAGGCAGCTAAGTCTATTTTTTCCCTAGACAACTTTTCAAATCATAAGATTCTTCTTTTATTCAATAAGCCTTTCTTATGTTTTATTTATTTAACTTATTTATTTTTAGTCTTCAACATTCATTTTCATAAGATTTTGAGTTTCAATTTTTTCTCCCTTCCCCTGACCCACAGATGGTCTCCAATTTGATATATGCTATATGTGTACGATCATATTAATCATATTTCCACATTAGTCATGTTATGAAGGAAGAATCAGAACAAAACGGGAACACCACAAAAAAGAAAGAAAAAGAAAATATTATGCTTCTATATATATATCTAGATGTGCATGTGTGATGTATACACACATGTATATGTAATACATATATAAATATTTATGTATATATGTATGTATATATATATAATTATGCAAATACTCCATCATGATTTCAGACACATGTAGTGTGGTCTCCTCTGTTGTTATTTATGATTTTGATTTCATTTTTTTGTAGAATTGTTTATGTAGGTACCAGCTCTTTCTCTTGGTTTTGACTAGCTCATTTCAACTTGCAACTATGCTGGCAGATCTTTTGGCCACATTGTTTCATGGGTTCTCAACTGTCAGTGTCCTGTCATGATCTCAAATATGGGGGTGTGTCTAAATACTGGTTAAAGGTGATGACAATTAAGAAAAAGGAAATGTGAAACACATGACAAACTAGAAGAATAAGCCCTCTTTATTGAGGAGAGAAACTTAAAGACGACAATTAGGACAGAGGGTGAAAATAGGCCAGTTATTCTGAGAATCTTAAAGTAATTGGGTACTCTAAGCCACTCAAATCCAGTGAGTTTTTGCTAGACTTTCATGTGGGTTGAAGAACACAGCGCTGGGGGAAGGTAACATAAAACTCTGTCCTGAGGCTAGTCAAGATTCATTCTATTGGGTGTTAGTGGAAAATTCCTGGGGAATGGGGTGCTAAGTGATATTCAAACTTTCTACATGTGGGGAAGAAACTCTGGACTATTGTTGCTGGTCTTACTCTGAAAGAGTAACTAAAGAGTTTAGAGTTTCCCTAGAGTGTTTTTTGTTCATTAGAGGGGGCAGGCTTTTATAAGAAGGTAAGTAACATGGATTTTAGTGTATAAGGTAGATTTTTATTATTCTTTCTTTGAGTGTACTTTCCCAGGACACATGCTCATAACAATCTCTATTTCTGAGCTGATGTCTTGTAAACATTTCCACCATGCTTGCACAACATTATATAATGAAAAATAATATAAGTATTTGTGCTTAAATTGTAAATATCCTCTGTGAATGCACAGTGAGATATAACAGTGAAACAATGTAAACTTGTGTGGCTATTGCTGGTAATGTGCTTTTTTTGTCTGTTGTCCTATAAAGCAGGGAGGTACTGGTCAGTGGGTAGGGAACCCTTACTTTTTAATGCACAAGCTGGAATGTTGTGTGTGCCTTGATTGGCTGCCATCAGGACTTGGGAGCAATATGTGTTTGTCTCAATTAGCCCCTGTTGATGGTTGAGGTGATTGAGGGGAATCCCTAAAAGAAGCTTTGCCTGTCCCAACTGACTCTATTGAAGTGTAGGGGAAGTTATCCACTTTTGTGCCAGACTCTTCAAGAAAGGTGATTAGGAAATGCTATGGAAGTTGCTGTTTCCATTATCAGCAACACCCATTGGGAAAACTTGACTAAAATAAAATAAGATTATTAACCTCTCTAAAGCTATTTTCCTGTATGACCAGAACAAGGGTGAACTTGTGCTAGCAGCCCTCCTGTATGCAAATGTGACCGGTCTTACAAGGGTCCTCATACACCCACTACTTAGAACTGTAGCTCCAAAGTCTCTATTTGTGCCCTTTCCATTTAAACAAATCAATAATACCACTTATACTTGTGAAACATTTCTTTTTTTACTTTTTGGTAAATTATATATATGTACATATGCATGCATATATATTTATATAAAATTTATTTTTCATTTTCAACATTGATTTCTACAAGAATTTGTATTCTAAATTATCTCCCTATCTCACTCACCCCCACCCCAGGACAACATGTACCACATCCACCCTTTCCTTCAGTCTATCCACCCTTCTATCACCCCTTTCTTCCATGCCCCTCCTTTCTATTTTCTATAGGACAAAAAAGATTTCTATGCCCCATTGTCTGTATATCTTATTTTCCTTGCAAAAACAATTTTTAACATTCATTTTTAAAGCTGTGAGGTCCTTGTTCTCTCCCTTCTCTTCTAACTCACCCTCAATGAGAAAGCAAACAATTGGATATATGTCATACATTTGTAGCTATGCAAAACACTTCCCCTAAGATTATGTTGCCAAAGACTAACCACATTTTCCTTTGTCCTTTCCTGCCCTCCATTTATGCTACTTTCTCCCTTGTCCTGTCCCCCACAATAGTGTTTGCCTCTGTTTATTATCCCTTTCCCCAATTTCCTGTCCCTTCTTTTATCTTCTCTCTGCTATCCCCTTCCAACCTGCCTTCCTGCAGGATAAAATAGATTTCCATACCTAATTGAGTGTGTGTTATTCCCTCCTTGAGCCAAATCCCATGGGAGTGAGGCTCACTTATTCCATTTCATCTCCCCACCTTCCCCTGCATTGTAAAAACTCTTTCTTGCATTTTTTATGTGAGACGATTTGATACATTCTACCTTTTCCTCTCTCTTACTCCTAGTACATTCCACTCAAATTTATTTTTGCAGTATTCTCCCTTCATATTCTGCTCACCCTGTGCCCTCTGTCTACATATGTGTGTATACATACACACGCACACACACACATACAAATATATGTGACAATGTCATTTTGACTATTATAAATACAAAAGTTATAAAAAGGACACATGAAGAAAGACAGTCTCTGCATTGAGAGGAAGAACTGATAAATACAAATAGGCATAGCATATATATGTAAATATATATGTGCATGTATAAATATACACATATGTGTCTATAAGTATACATATGTATATACAGGCATACATATACACACATGCCCTTTTGTGTCTAATGGTAAACTTCTCTAGAACTGAAGAGAGGGGAGAGAAGGAGAAAAAAGTGTGATGATCAGTACTGGGGATGGATGGCAAATACAGAAAGACAGTCTGCTCAATTTCACACTTTGTAGGGGAAAGACAATATGTTATTGAGCTCAGCTGGTAATTAAATGAAAAAACTTTTTAGAAGTTCTAAGTCTTAAAGTCATAAGAATGACTTTAAGGCATTTTTAGATTGTCAAAAGATCAGATAGTAATAGGATATTATAGGACATACATACAAGCAGGGCAATTGGTAAAGTCAGGAAGTCCTTAGAAAGCAATGTCAAGGCAGATAGCAAGGTTTGTTTCCCAGTACATTTTATCTAAAAGAAAAGGTGGTGATTCCCATTGCCCCAAAGTTATGTAAGGAGAGTCAAGCACTTTGCACTGGTTTCTAGATGGTTTGGGGCAAGATTTGAATTGGATCTGACAGAGATGAGGATGTCTATCTTTCCCTTATTATTACTACAATTGAACAAGCTTTACAGTTATTTATATTATGGTTATGGTATAGCATCAATATTTTTATATTACTGGAGAAAAATTAAAATACCACATAGAAAAACCAAGAAAGCATATGAAGAAAATGACAAAGACAGCCACGGTTAGACAGCTTAAGCAAATGGAGGGAGAAAGGGTAAAGTGATTGACTTGGAGATTATGATGCCAGGTTAAAGAGAGTGACACTTTAAATTTCACCATATGCAAAGCATTTATTGCATTTTCTCCCTTTCTAATTGCTTTTCTGGCTAATCTTTGAATTTCAGCATTGCCTTCAACTTTTGAAGGAACAGCTCTCTATTTCCACTCAACATTTATGTCCTGAATCATCTTATCCAGTATAGTAAATTGGGCTTTTAGGACAACATCATTATTTTTACTTCTTTTCCAGCTCTCTTCTTTCCATTTGGCAATCCATTCATTTGTACCTTTGTAGATAAGTTGATTATCTGTATACATTGTAAATCTGTCCTTATTTTGAGCCTCTGCATGCTTAATCCTTTTGTTAGCACCTTCTAATTATGCTCTTTGACTTGTATGTGGTCCAGCATGTCTACCACTTATGATCAGATCATGGTCTGATCTCCAGTAGAAACTGATGACTCCTTTTGCTCTTACTCTTCCATTATTTTTGCAGACACCTTTGAAAAGGTATTTGGGTCTAATGTCTGGCGTAGTTGCCCAACTGACTTTCAGAGCTTCTATTCTTCCAGCCATAGTCATAACTCCTTGGACTGTTTCCACCTCATCTCCAGTATTTCCAAAGGTTTGGCAAGAAAAGAAAATGATTTAGATTTCAGAGATGGTGAAAAATAATATAATTTCATTGTATATTTGAAGGAAATAGCAAGTTGTGCTTATTAGATATTCAGTTTCATATGTAGTCATCTTCTATTATAATGTTATGGAAGTTTTCTTCCATAAGTAGAAAATAAAAAAAATTTCTAAAATAAAAGCAAAGAAAGAAACATAAATGTAGCCATGTGAAAGAACTTTATTTTTCTAGATCCCTACGTAGATTGCTCAGAGGCAAGAGCATGCCATGAACACTGGTTGAGAGGCCCTTATTTTGGTGACTTCAATATCCTCTATCTCTCCCTGAGTCTGTGGCTCTGCCTGACTCTGACATCTCCAGCAACTCAAAAAAGTTTCTCTCCCAAAAGCACTGAGTAGTGTTTTGGCCTGTCCCTTTCTTTATTTGTCAAAGCTGAGGGGAATTCTCATTTATTATTACTAATTCCTTTTGGTGATTTGTACTTGAGGCAAAAGCTAATTTTGTCTGAGATATCCCTATCCCAACTGTCATACTGTCTTGTCTCCTACAGGTGACATGATAATTATAATTCTGGGGAAGATGAGCTCACAGAACTTCATTCCCATAAATAGTCCTCTCCCGTTCAGTCCTAAACACACATAAATGCCATGGGAGCATGTGGCTTGCTGTGGGCACACATCTCTCCCCTCCCCTAGGAGCTGAGGTAAGTGTAGTAAGTCTATCTTTGCCTTCAAACCCTAGAGGAAGGTACTTGGATGACAAAGGATTTCTTCAGGTCTTGAACTTGATTCAGGATTTTGTTAATTAAGAAAGGAAAGAAGGTTGAGAAAAACTATGAAAAGGGATCCGGAATTTTCTCCAGTGATTTCAGGGTGACACTATTTCATCTCCATCTTCCTCTGTGCATAACTATGATTCCCGTTTTTATTTTTGTGCTTTGCATCCTTTTTTCTTTAAATATTGTTTTCATGTATTTTCCCTGTTCTTTACATGCTTTGGTCTGATCCCTCCCATCAGATCACCTCTAAATACATCATCACAATGATGAACTTGGGTCTTTTCCTTCTTCAATGGGGGCCTCCCTTGGGTTCCTCCCTTATCTCTTCTTTGTGTTCTAAACTCATCCCACTTTCATTCCTTTGATTCAAAAGCTTTTCTAACCTGCCTCTATTTGACCCCACCGTGTAGTAGGTTTATTGCTATTGCTTTTTAAACAGTAATTTGCGTCTGAGTTCTTGTGATCTCATTTGGGGTTTTCTTGGCAAATATACAAGAGTGGTCTGGAATTTCCTTACCTTTTCATTTTACAAGTAAGGAAACTCAAAGACAAACAGTATTAAGTAACCCACCCAGGGTCACACAGTTAGTATATTTCTAAGATCAATTTGGGGTCAGTTGTTCCTGACTCTATCCATTGGGATAGAGTCCGCTGGGATTCTATCCACTGCACCACCTAGCTACTCGATATAAATGTACTGGGTGTAAAAAAAATACAAAGGATAAGGCCCTTACTTAAGATAATTTCCATTATAGTTAGAGGAAATAGCACATAGAAATCCAAGGAAACATAATATATGTAACAAAGAGGTTAAATATATATTACAAACATATAGATACATACATACAAAAATGTTTATTAATTATATCTACACACAGAAACACATGCACACACACACACACACACACACATTGGTTGTTCTGTACCATCAGCAATTGGAGCACTTTAAAGAAGGAGGAATTTGAACTGAGGCTTTCACACATTTTGGAACTGTACAAATTAACAGAGAGTGCATCTCAAGTCAGCCTGTGCAAGGAAAAGAAAATGGAACCTTGATAGATAATAGAAGTAGGCCACATTTTCTGGAATCTTAGGTATTTGAAAAAGACAGTGGTCTTTTCAAGTACCAATTTTCCCCCACCTCTCCTTGGAACAAATCCTTCTTTGCATTCACAGAACATCTCTCTTCATTCATAAAAGCTTTCGTCAGGGGAACACCTGCCCACTGCTAAAGCAAAGCTTCCCTCCTTTCCCTCCTCCCTTTCCTTACTTCAGCTTACTTCTTTATCCACTGCTCTGCAGGCTCTTATTTTCCTCAGACCACAAAACTTAACTTCCACTCATTTCTTAACTTCATTGAATCTGAGCAAATCATATGCTCACTTCTATCTGAGTCTTGCACTTCTATCCTTTCATTACTCTCTAATTTCATAATGTTCCAAAGTAGATATATATGTGTTGATGTGTATATATACATATATAGTAAATATTGTATATATCTATATGTATACATGTATCTTTATACTTACATATGTGTGTATATGAAATATATTATGTATATACATATATACATGCATAGATACACACATACATACTGGTTTACCTTTAGTCAATGTATTTACATATTCTGTCCATCCTTGTCCCATTACCTGCTCTTCACTTTTCTGATGTTATCCCTATATTTCTGTATATACTTAGAAAAAAGTTTCTTACTCATTTCTCTGCTGTTCTGTTGCTATTGCTTTTCTGTTTGTTCATCCTTTCTGCATTTTCCTTTTGCCTGATATATTTGAGAAGCAAATAATCTCTATAGATTTGATTTTCTTTCCAAGAATCTTTCCAATTACTCTTTGTGACTAAACATCCACACTTTTTTCACTTTTAGTTAAACTCAGTTTTGCTGAGTAGATTGCTCTGGGTTGCTTCTTAGGATGCAATAGAACTCAGGTCCCATTGTTCTTTGGAAGTAATCATCCCATTCCAGCCTTCATTTTCTGGCTGTTTTATGTTATGTAAAGTTTCGTTATTTTTTTTTTTGTATTTAAAATCTTTCATTCTGATTATTTGAAAAACTAGTTTCTGAAGTGAATTGTGAAATTTTATAATGGTATATCTGGCCAATTTCAGGTTTGAGCTCTTTTTCCCTCTTGAGGCAATCTATGAATTATTTCATTTGGCATTTTTATATTTAGAAATTCTAGACAATTCTCTTATTATTTCCTGCATTGAGTAATAAAAGTCTTTGTCTTATCACTATTTTCTTATATTTATTTTTAGTTTTCAACATCCATTTTCACAAAATTTTGAATTGCAAGTTTCTCCCCATCTCCCTCCTACCCCCACCCCAAGACACCATCCATTATGATTACCCCTTGCCCCAATCTGCCCTCCCTTCTATCACATCTGTCCCTTCCCTTATCCCCATCTTCCTTATTTTCTTGTAAGGCAAGATAGATTTCTATACCCCATGACCTATATATCTTATTTCTAAGTAGCATGTAAAAACAATTTTCAACATTGATTTTTAAAACTTTAAGTTCCAATTTATCCCCCTTCCTCCTTCTCCACCCATCCTCACTGAGAAGGCAATCAATGAAATATATTATACACATGTAATTATGCAAAAGACTTCTATGAAAGTCATGTTGTGAAAAATTTACTATATTACTTTCCATCCTATCCTGCCCTCCCTTTATTCTATTCTCTCTTTTGACCATATCCCTCATCAAAGGTATTTACCTCTAATTATACCCTCCTCCCATTTACCCTGCCTTCTATCATTCCTTTCACACCTCACTTTTCCCCTTCTCCCCTACTTCCCTTTAGTGTAAGATAGATTTCTGTAGCAAATTGAGTGTGCATGTTATTCCCTCCTTAAGCCAAATGTGATGAGAGTAAGCTTCACTTTTTCCCCTCTCACCTTGCCCCCTCTTCACCTCCATTTAAAAGGATTTTTCTTACCCCTTTTATGTGAGAAATAATTTCTCCCATCTTATTTTTCCTTTCTCCTACCAACATATTCCTCTTTCACCCCTTAATTTTATTTTTTTAGATATCATACCTTCCTATTCAACTCACCCTGTATATCTCTGTATATGCATATAACCCCTCCAACTATCCAAAAAATCAGAAAAATCTGAAAAGTTACAAATATTATCTTTCCCTGTATGGATGTAAACAGTTTAACTTTAGTAAGTCCTTTATGATTACTCTTTCCTGTTTATCTTTAAATATCTGTGATTCTTCTGTTTGAAAGTCAAATTTTCTTTACAGTTCTGTTCATTTCAACAAGAATGTTTGAAAATCCAGTATTTCATTGAATGACAATTTTTCCTCCTGACATGTTATATTCAATTTTGCTGGATAGATGATTCTTATTTTTAATCCTACCTCCTCTGACCTCAGGAATATCGTATTCCAAACCCTGTGATCCCTTAGTCTAGAAGCTGCTAGACCATGTATTATCCTGATTATTTTTCCCCAACACTTGAACTGTTTTTTTCTGGCTGTTGCATATTTTCTCCTTGACCTGGGAGCTCTGGAATTTGGCTACAGTATTCCTAGGAATTTTCCTTTTGGATGTATTCCAAGAGCTGATTAGTCAATTCTTTCAATATTTATTATACTTTCACGTTCTAGAATTTCAGAGCATTTTTCCTTGATAATTTCTTGAAAGTTGGTGTCTAAGCTCTTTTTTTGATCATGGCTTTTAGGTAGTCTAATAATTTAAAAATTGTCTCTCTTGGATCTATTTTCCAGGTAAGTTGTTTTTTGAATGAGATATTTCACACTGTCTACTATTTTTTCATTCCATTGATTTTGTTTTATAATTTCTTGATTTCACAAAAGTGATTAGTCCCCATGTGCTCCATTCTAATCTTTAAGGAATTATTTTCTTCAGTGAGTTTTTGGACCTCCTTTTCCATTTGAGGAATTCTTCTTTTTAGGACATTCATCTCCTTGTTGGTTTTTGGATCTCTTTTGTCCTTTGGGTTAGTCTATTTTTAAAGTGTTATTTTCTTCAGCATATTTTTTTTGTTTCCTTTAGCAAGCAGTTCACTTGTTTTTTCATGATTTTCTTGCATCACTCTCATTTCTCTTCCCAATTTTTGTTCTACTTCTGATACTTGATTTTCACAATCTTTTTTTGAGCTGTTCTATGGCCTGAGACCAATTCATATTTTTTTAGTGGTTTTTGTTGGAGAAGTTTTAACTTTGTTGTTTTCTGTTTACCTGTTTTAGTCTCCCTTCTCACCAAAGTAAGATTCTATAGTCTGATTCTTTTTTCCAGTTTTTGCTCATTTCCCCCCATCATTTACTTGTTTTTTGAGCTCTTTGTCATGCTGGTTCTCTGCTTCCAGTGGGAGCAGGAGGTGAACTTTCAGCTTCTTGATTCCCCCACCATCTCTGAGTCTAGAGCTCCAGAAACAGTGGTTGCAGTTGCCCCCACTGCTGGTGTGGCTTCCATGGTTTTCTCTGCTCTGTCCCCACTTTGCTGTCCTGGGTCTGGGGCCAGAACACTCTAAACTCTCACACTGGTCCCACAGGTTTGGTTTTTTTCCCACTGACCTTCCAGTTTGTCCTCAGTATTTTGAGTTCATGAAGTCTTGAGACTACCACAGGTATGAGAGAGTCAGTCCTCCCAAGGCCCACTCAGGTCCCATATTTGCCTTATGGCCCACACTAGACTGTGCTCTTCTCCCAATGTGGTATGATGGACATTTTCTGGAGACCTTCCAGGCTGTCTTGGGCTGGAGATTTGCTTCACTCCATCATTCTCTGGGTACTTCAGCTCCAGAATTTGTTTGAATCCCTTTTTTATAGGTATTTGACTGGGTTTGTGGGGAACGCTCTAGAAAGTCTATTCTGTTAGACTGCAATCTTGACTCTGCCCCTCTAAATCACCCCTACCAGCATTTTCTTGGAGATCTATGATTCTTAGTTTGTTACTATAATTCCTATCTTAAAAATCAGTACATTTTGATATCATAGTCAGCATATTTTCTTTTAATGTTCTAGTTTTTACTTTCCTTCTTTTAATTTGACTTTCACTCTTCTTTATTTGTGTTCCCCATGCATTATTCTCTCTTGTTTCTTTGGTAAGAATTGCCAGTATGTACTGAACTTTTTTTTTTATTCTGGCCATTATTATTGCTCTAGAGGTTATAAGACTTTTTCAATATTCTCCTTTTTCTTTCTAACCTCTCAATCATAGCATATTGTGGTTTCATGTATTCCACAGGCCATATTTTTTCCCAGCTTTTATTGTTTTTCCTGTTGATTTATCTGCTGATGTTCAAGATTTTTTTTTTCTCTGAGATCTTTTGTAATTTTTGTTTTCCTTATATTTATATTTCCTTATATTTATTTTCTTCTGTTACTCACTTTGTGACCCTCTGGATCTGTCTCCTTTGATTTTGATTAGCTTGCTGCTGACTCTCAAAGTATTTCACTCTCCTCTAATATTAGAAAATTCACAGTTCACCTGCTTAAATCTCTCCTCCAAGTGAATTGTGAGTGGATAGAAGTGACTCCAGATGGATGCATAGTGTTTTCCTCAAACCTAGTTGAATGCTTTGTAGACACACCCCACAAATTGTGTCATGTCCTCTATTCCTCATTTCTATAGCTCAGAGTAATCATTCATGTACTATGCTTTTGTTTTTTATATTTACTTTTGAAGTTTGGGTCTCTGAGGCTCTGTGAGAAGCAAGGATGTTGGTTACATTGGAGTTGAACTATATTTTTCACCTAGACACATTTCCCTTTGCTCTTACTTCTTTTATAGAGAAATTTGGAAGTAGATGAAGCAGTCCACCTCAGTTCTGGTTGTGTGGCCAAAGTCAGCTTTCCTAGTCTGGAAGGTAGAAGAAGTGGCTGCCCATCTGTCCTTGCTTGAGTGGACTTCTTCAGCATGGAGTGCTGATCTATACAGCATTCCATTTGGATTTTGATGTCCTAAATCATTGAGATAACAGAAATTTCTTTATCTTTATTGGATGATTTCTGTCTTAGAAATGTTTAAGAGATTAAGGGAGTCAAAGAAATGTTTATTACTTTACCTTATTGATGATATTATGCACAAATATTCTCTCAATATTTAAACAAAGGGAAAAGTAATTAGGTAAAGAACAGTAGGAAATAAGAAGGCTAATAATCATCAGTACAAATTTTGTTTTTTTTTTACAATTTAAGTAAATAGGCTGAAAAAGAATTGGCAAATTTATGAACTAAGAGATGTTTTTTGTACCAGTAATGTAGGGTTTTTCATCACAATGATGACTTTAAAATAATTAATCTGCTCGATATAATTAGAAAAGTATTATAGTTGCTAAAGGACTTGGGGTAGAATAAAGCAGTAATATGACTTAATTCAGAAAGTTGACTTTTCATTAATATACTAAATATTATCCATCTGAATCAGGATTAATATATGATGGAGAAAAATTGGAGGCCTTTCCAAAAAAATCAAGTGAAAAGTGAGGATGACTATTATCACCACTACTATTTAACATAATCCACAAAATGCAAACTGCATTAATGAGGTAATAAAAAGAAGCTGGGGAAATATGCATAGGCAAAGAGAATATGAAGGTGTTCTCTTTATAGGTGAAATGATTATTTACTCAGTAAACCCTAAGTGCCAATAAAAGGTAATTGAAACAATGAACAAATTCAAGAGAATTGCAGGATATAAATTGACACAAATCATTATCATGGCCATATATTACATACAAAGCCCATCACTCAGGAAGGCCATAAACTTTGACCCATTTACTGCATACCACATAGTTTATGTACTGTTGGGCGTACAGAAAGAAGCAAAAAGAATTTCAATTACTGCCCCCAAGGAGGTTACATTTTAAAAGGGAAATTAACACATAAAAGGAAGTTAAAAAGTGTATATTGGGAAGAGGAGGTATTCATATGAATTATGAGAATCAGAAGTATAGCCAAGTGGGGGAATGAAGCCTATACAGTCCCTTCTCCTTGCACAAAAATTTGAGGCCTCCAAAAGAAACCCATCAATGAAAGAAGGCTGATGGAATGGTGGAGTAATTTTCCAGTGTGAGAAGCCCTAGTATATTGAGGGAACTTCCCAGGCAAAAAGAAAACCTAAGTCATGGTGACAAAAGAAGTCCACTGCCACAAGGAAATGGAAGAAGATATAAGAAATGAAGGTCTATTCAAAATTAAAAAAAAAACAAAAATGTTGATTATATCTCTTTATTTGCGATATCCAGTTATAAAAGTCTTAGCAGAAATTTCAAAAAAATCAATAAGAAAAACATCAATTTCCCATGTAAACATTGAGTAATTATAAGAAAAATTATAATCTTTCCACCTGAATTAATTTATCACTCTGAACCATGCTACTCAGAGAAAGGAAGAAAAGATCAAGAATGACAAGGGTAAAAAATAGAAACAAAAAAGAAGGAAAAAAGGATGTTTCAGTGCACTATCTAAAATTGTACTAAAAAGGAGAGGCAGAGGGACAGAGAGAGAGAGAGACAGAGACAGAGATAGAGACAGACAAAGAGAGACAGAGACAGACAGAGAGAAAGAGACAGAAAGAGAAGCAAATAACTCTAGTAACATAATGTTCAATAAACTGAAAACTAAATTAGTTGAGGAAGGAAGCAGTGTTTCATAATAAGCAAAGGCACAATTGGACCAGGTTTAGATTAACACTTCATAATATATGCAGTATAATTCAATACAATACAGCCTATATTCATAAAGTGACTAATCTGTGCTAAACCCTGGAGAGACAATAAAAAGAAAGACTGTTCCTTCCCCCAAGTGACTAACAACGTAATGGGCATGAGGAGACACCACAATAAATTATGGCTGCAAAGTGTAGGAGGTAGGAAAGCAGGTTGTTGAAGAGAGGGGGAAGGAGAATGGGACACCAGGGAGCATCTTGGTCTGTGGAGTTGAACCCAGGCAGAGCAGCTGATTCAGAGTGGAGTGAATGAAAATGCCTTGTTTCTACATCATATAAACAAAGGCATTGGGAAGAGTTTGGCACTCTATCCTCCTCAGAGAGGAAAAGAGACTGAGAAGGTTGTATCAACCAGGGTTTTAAGTAGTTGTATGCTGATGAGATTAGAGGTGATGAGTATAAACTTGAAAAGGCATCTCCTTCCGTGAAATTCAAATGAGAAAGAGCACCAGACGCAGAGTGCAATGTGTACCTAATGGAATATATGCCTGTATCAAGTCCAGATGGATACATGGTCTAAATATAAGAAGCCATATCATAAACTAATTAGAGGAAAAAGGAAGAAATTATCTTAAAATCTATGAAAAAGGCAAGAGATCACATGAAAACAGGGAGGAGAGAGGATAACAAGACACAATGTACATTTTTCATTCTTTAAAATTGAAATGTTTTAGAGAAACAATCTAACAAAGTTAAAATTATAAAGGAAATAGTTAAGTGGAGAAAGACACATTTACACCAAGTTTCTCTGATAAAAGTCTCATATCAAAGGCTTAAGGTACTGGTGAAAATTAATAAGACAAATTCATTTAACAATGTAGGTATTTTAAACGATAACAAATAGGTAGATTTCCAAGGCCAAAGTACAAAGGATGGAAAATCACATGGTCAAATGATCTAAACCACTTACAATTAAAAGAAATAGAAATTACAGGAATTTATACTCAACCTCAATCAAGGTGACTTAAAAGAAAGAAAATGTTGGAGATATTCTAGAAAAGAAGAAAAATAAGGCAAAGATGGTAGATATGTGAATTTGTTTGATTATTCTGGAAATCAACTTGCAATTATACCTCCAAATTATTAAAGTATCCATGTCCTTTGATTGAGATATACAATTACTAAATTTATACCCTGAAATAACAAAAACAAGAAAATGAACAGTATATGTATATATATGTGTGTCTATTTAGGCACACATATATACATACATGTTTATATGAATATATACATTATATGAATATGTAAATACATACATTTACATGAATATATACAATACATATATTGTATATATGTATATATATTTACATATATACAATAAACAATTTAATGAGAATTGAGAGGTGAAGATGTTTTCCTTCGACTTTCAGGGTTTGTGTTTTATTATTGAATTTATCAATTCCAAAGTTTTCCAAAATTTTATCTCTATAATTTATTTGTGCAAATTATTCTCTCTATTTCTCTTAAATTTGCTTTAAATTAATGTACACAATCTTTCAAAAATTTCTTCAGAAAGTTTTATGTCAATTTTTTGTGGCACAATTACATTCTATTATACCCATATCAAATCCATTTACATATATCCCAGTATGAAGAGTGTCCTTATTTTCAATTTTATTTCTATAATGAAACTAACATATATGTTTATATATGCATATGTACATATGTGTGCACATATATTCCAAATACTCACATTTATATTTCATGAATAATAATTGCACATGTAGTATATATTTAATAATGTGCATACAAATAGATAGAAATATATTTACAATACCATCAGAAGCAAACTACTAAAGCAAATATTAAGTCATTTTTTCTATATCCTTTGTATGATGGATATGACAAATTGTAAAGTCATGAGTGACTGATTACAGTCAAAGACATCCTGCTCAAAGGCATAGATTTGCAGTAAGATAGATTTCAGACTTAAAGAGCTCCTGACTTCAAATTCCCAATCAAGTAGTCTCTCTGTGATTACCATCCTCAACAATGTTAGGTTCTGTATTATTGGGATTATTATAATTTAACTTTTTCATCAAAGAAGAACACAACCAGTATATCAAAGAACTCTTTATAAATGAAGGGCATAATAAAACATTAGAAACTTACATATCAATACCCATGAATACTTCATGAATATTCATCTGCCAGTAAAAAAAGAGATAGTCTCTAAAAGTTTTTTTTTTTTTTTTTCCCTGTATGGGAGTGAATAATTGTATTAGACCTGAAAAGTGCCTCCTTCATCTCAGGAAATATACTCTACACCTTGATATTTTTGAATGAGCATTAAGAAAAAGAAAATGATTTCTAAGGACATAGCACTGGGGCTCTGTTTTCTGCTTCAGACTGGATTGGGGGCCCTGGGGAACTCCTTCCTCCTGTGGCTCTGTACCATCACCTTCTTCATTGGTCCCAGGCTGAGGCCCATAGACTTGCTTCTCACCCACCTGGCCTTTGTCAATGACTTGGTGCTTCTTTCCAAAGGGATCCCTCACCAAATGGCTACTTTGGGGCTCACCAATTTCTTGGGTGATGTGGGATGTAAACTTAACTTTTACTTTCACAAAGTGGCCCAGGACCTTTCTCCTTGTACTACCTGTCTTCTGAGGTACAAGTCTTCTAGCTTACAAGTCATCACTTTAAGTCCTAGAAACTCCTAGTGTGCAAAACTTAAAGCTAGAGCCCTAAAGTTTATTGTCCCATTGCTGTGCTGGGTCTTCCATCTACTGAAAAGTGTCTTGATTCTTACATTTGTGAAAGACCCGAAAGGAGACAGAAATATCACTGAAGGACAGGATTACATTTATTGTGCAGCTCTGTTTTCAGCTTCACTTAATACTGTAATACATATACTCATAATCTTCCTTCCTGCCTTATTGTGTATAGGAATCATGGTGGGAACCAGGGAATAAATGGTCTTTTTCTTGTGCAGACACCATCAGAGTCCGGCATACTCATGGCAACAGTCTTACCCCTAGTGTTTCCCCTGAGACCAGAGCCACACAAACTGTCCTGCTGCTTGTCATCCTATTTGTCTCCTTTTATTCTCTGAATTCTATCTTAATGTTATGTATTCTCAATGGACAGTCATCCTGGCTTGTCCACACCGCCTCCTTCCTGGCTGCCTGCTTCCCAGCTTGTAGCTCTTTTGTTCTAATAGTCAGTGACTCCCATGTCTATAAAAATTTCTGGACACTCTGGGAGAAGATGATTTAGTTTTGATACAACTTGGGAAATTCACCCATTAAAACCCATCAAAATGGCAAATGTCATAAAAGAGGAAAATGACAAATGTTTTTGGGCTAAAGGAAAACTGGAATATTGATGCAATCTTGGAGCTATGGATTCATCTGACTAGTCTGGAAGGAAATTTGGAACTCTGACTTCCAAATAATGTGTCTGTGCCTACCATTTGACGCTTTTATACCAATACTAGACATATTCTAAAGAGATAATAAAAGAACCTATCTATACACAAATATATCTAGGAGCTCATGCCATAGCAATACTAAACTGGAAACTAAAGGATTCTTCTTCTGTGGAGTAAATTTCTAAAAAACTACATCATGTTTCACTGCTTTGTCATTTATCATGTCATATGATAATCCATTTGAAATCCATAAGTTTTCAATGTCTTTCCTACAATGAGTGCTCCCTCAAAAACCCCCAGTGACAGAATACAATCATCCTGATCTGTCTTAACCAGAGCAGAGTGTAGAAGGAATAAACTATCCCTACTTTTGTGTCCCATGTTTTTCTCAATGAAGCCTAAAGTCACATTGGCTATTTTGTCTGCTTTGTCACATTGTTATCCCCTTGAGTTTCACACTCAAATATTTTTCATATGAAGTGCTGTATATGAATGTTTTCCCACTTCTGTTACTTGTGCAATTACTTTTACTCTGTTTGTTATTTAGCATAGGCATAGGAGCAACCATCTGCCTTGGTTCTGATTGTGAAGGGACCAAAGGGCGTGGAATAGGATATTCCAGAAGTCAAAGGAACTAGAACTAAAACCAAGAATCACCTGCCCAGAAAAACTGAGTATAATACTTCAGGGGAAAATATGGTCTTTCAAGGAAATAGAGGACTTTCAAGCATTCTTGATGAAAAGACCAGAGCTGAAAAGAAAATTTGACTTTCAAACACAAGAATGAGAAGAAGCATGAAAAAGTAAACAGCAAAGAGAAGTCATAAGGGACTTACCAAAGGTGAACGGTTTACATTCCTACATGGAAAGACAATATTTGTAACTCTTAAAACTTTTCAGTATCTGGGTAGTTGATGGGATCACATACACACACACATGTACACGTGTGCACGCACACACATACAGAGATAGAGAGCACAGAGTGAATTGAATAGGATGGGACCATATCTTAAAAGATATTAAGGTAAATGGTGAGAGAGAAATGTAGTGGGAGGAGAGAGGGTGAAATGGAATGGGGAAAATTATCTCTCATTCAAGAGGCAAGCAGGAGACTTTTTAGTGGAGGGAAAAAGAGGAGAGCTGAGAAAAAAACATGAAGTTTACTCTTATCACATTCGACTAAAGGAAGGAATAAAGTGCACACTCATTTTGGTATGAAAACCTATCTTACAATACATGAAAGTGGGGGAGAAGGAGATAAGCAGGGTGGGGGAGATGATGGAAGGGAGGGCAATGGGAGGAAGGAGCAATTTGAAGTCAACACTCAGGGAGGGACAGGATCAAAAGACAGAATAGAAACAATGGGGGGCAGGATAGGATGGAGGGAAATATAGTTAGTCTTACACAACATGACTATCATCGAAGTCATTTGCAAAACGACACAGATATGGCCTATATTGAACTGCCTGCCATCCCAAAGGGAATGGATAGGGAGGGAGGGATGGGGAGAATTTGGAACTCAAAGTTTTCGGAACAACTGTTTAATATTGTTCTTGCTACCAGGAAATAGGAAATACAGTTAATGGGGAATAGAAAGTCATCTGGCCCTACAGGAGAAAAGAGAAGATGGGGACAAGAGAAGAGAGGGCAGATTGGTGATAGGGGAAATTAGAATGCTCGGTGTATTAGGGTGAGGGGAGGGGATAAATGGGGAGAAAATTTGGAACCCAAAATTTTGTATAAATGAATGTAAAAAGTTAAATAAATAAATTTATGTTAAAGAAAAAAAGGAATATTTTGTGCTACATTAAAAATCAATTTAGCTTAGTTTTTTACGTAATTTGTGAAGCATATTCTGAATTGCAAATAGTTTTTTACAGAATTCATTTATATTCAGTGTTCTCTGTATACCACTTGGAATTATTTTCCAAGTAATTTACCCACCTTTTACCAAAATTGTAGTATGATTGGCATCTTTTAAATAAATTCATTTGTGAAATCGACATTTCAAACAGTGATATTACCTATATTTTAATGTAAACATTAGACCTTTATCAGTCTCTTCTCCTTTTGATGTGGCAATTGAAATGAATTAAAGTTCAACACAATTAAATTGTAGTTCTAAAAAATTAAATTAAAACTTTGAAATGAAGATGTTTTAGAGCAAACAACAAGATCAGGCAATTATGTCTGTAATTTAAAAGAGAATTAAAAGGCCTTTGGATTTCTACTTTCTGTGGTACTTTAAAATATTTAGCTTGAGTAGAACACAGAGGAACTTGAAGTAGAAGGGAGAAAGGAGAAGAAAAGAGGTGCTATCTCAAGCTAAGTCTACCCTAACCTAAATGAGTAGAGTGAGACAGGTGTTCATGTGAGGAACTGATGTGACTGGAGGAAATTCAGCCCCCTCTTCAGAAAGGCTAATTTGAGGTAACCAAGATTAGAAGAAAAGTAGAAAACTGGGGAAATTTTTTTATAGACAATGTCTATGATAAAGGCCTCACTTGTGAAATACATTCAAAACTACATTAAATTCATAAGACTACAAGTCATTATCCAATTGAAAAATAGGTACAATATGAATAGGCAATTTGCAGATGTAGAAATGAAATTTTTCTATACTATTTAAAAAGAATGCTTTAAATCACTATTTATTAGAGAGATAAAGCTTAAATCAATCCTGAGGTACCATCTCACACATGTAAGATTGTCTAATATGACAACACAGAAAAAGGATAAATATTGGAGATTATGTGGGAAAATTAAAACACTAATGTATTTTGGCAGAATTGTAAATTGATACAATCATTTTGTGAAACAACTTGGATCTATGTCAAAGGGCTGTAAAACTGTGTATATCCTTTGATCTAGTTATACCAACACTAGATCCGTATGCCAAAGAGGCCACAGAAATAGGAAAAGGATCCACATCTACAAAAATAATTATAGCTGTTCTTTTTGTGATGACAAGGAATTTTACATTAAGAGAATGCCCATCAACTGGGGAATCGTTGAAAAATTTGTGGAATATGAATGTAATGGAATACTATTGTTCCATAAGAAATAGTGAGCAGGCAGATCTCAGAAAAACCTGGAAAGACTTACGAGAACTGATGCTGAGTGAAGTGAGCAGAACCAGAACACAATATAGAGTGACCACAAAATTGTATAGTGATCAGCTTTGAGAGACTTAGTTCTCAGCAATGCAATGATCTAAAATTATGCCAAAACACTCACGATGGAAAATGCTGTCCATATTCATAGAAAAAACTGTGGAATATGAATGTAGATTGAAGCACAGTATTTTCTTTTTCTTTCTTGTGGTTTTCCCCTTTTGTTCTCATTATTCCTTCAGAACATGACTAATGTGGAAATGTGATTAATATGATTGTACACATATAGCATATATCAGAATGGAGACCATTTGTGAGATGGGTGGTGGGAAAAAAATTTGGAACTCATAACCTGATGAAAATGAGTGTTGAAAACAAAAAATCAATTAATTAAATAAAAAAAAGAAAGGCTTACCAGAGGAAAGAATAATCTTATGATTTCAAAAGCTATCTAGGGCAAAGATAGATTTGGCTGCCTTGTCCTTTGCTGCTATGCAAAGTTTGAAAATCCGATGCCTCAGCCTTGTCATCATTGCCCTTTACTGCCAGCTACACCTTGACTGAATCTAATAAACTGGCCTGAATAGATCTACATATTATAGACTAACAGTAACTTATTCTGCTCAGGACACTAATGCTTCCTCAGAGCCTGGTCTATGGAATGGTCTTACATCCCTTACATAAATAAAAGAATTTAACATTCTGTCATTGATCACGAGTAGCCACAAAGTGGCTCTTTGCAGGAGAGTGGAGGGATCCAGAAGAATAGTCCCATTCAACATGTGATATGTGATATAATTTGGTCTTTCAGGACAGCAAGCCTGCAGTCCAGAGTTGTGAATTACTGTAGGCATGAGGGTTTCCCTACTCATGTGTTTCACTGCTAGGCATCTGAAAGTTTGTACCCACTCTTCTACACAGCACTTGCGTGCATAGCTGAGGGAATGTGACTCAGCATTCTAGAAGGACTGTTATAATTATTGTACTTTGTCTTGTTGTTTAATAAAAGATTCACTTTTAGGTATAAATGGTATTGATTGATTTGTTGAAATGTAAAGGACATCAATAGGGACTTTGGATCTATAATTCTAAGTAGTAGGTATATAGCACACTTGTAAGGCAGGTAACACTAGCATTTAAGAGGGCTGCCATCACAGGTTCATTCTTGATCTGGTCAGACAAAAGCACAGTTTTAAAGAGGTTAAAAATCTTACTTTATTCTAATCCAGTTTTCTCAGTGAGAGTTGGTGACAGTGAGAGCAGAATCTTCTACAACATTTCCTAATCACCATTCTCACAGGGGCTGGTGATAAGGGGAGGGCAAATACCCCTACATCTTGATGTAATCAATGGAGACAAGTACAGCTTGCACATTCCCCTAAATCCCCTGAAACCTCAATAGTGGTCAGCTGATGTAAACACATATTTGCCACAAGCCTTGATGAGAGCCAATCAAGGTACACACAGCATTCTAGCTTGTGCATTCAACCCTTAGGGTTCCCTCACTGACCAGTACCCTCCTGCTTTATGAGGTCACATACGAAAAAAGCATATTGTTAGCAAAAGTCTCACAAATTTGCATTATCTCACCATCATATCCCACTGTGCAGTGGATATTTAAAATTAAAGCACAAGTTTATACTATTTATCATTATATAATTCTTCACAAACATGATGGAGATGTTTACAAGTCATGAACCCAGGAAACAGAGGTTGTTATGACCATCGATCCTGGGATACTAACATCAAAAGAAGAATGCCAAAAATCCACAGTACATACTAAAATCCATCTTATTATAACCCTATAAGAGTCTCCCTACACTAATGAACAAAAAAACTCTATGGAAACTTTATACAACTTAGTCACTCTTTAAGACCCTAACCCTAATTCTAAAACCAGCAATAATGGTCTTTTTCCCATGTGTGGGGAGTTTGGACATCAATTCCCCAGGAGTCTTCCACTAACACCCAAGAGAAAGAATCTAGGCTAGCCTCAGGTCAAAGCTTTTCACTACCTTCCTCCAGGGCTTCAATCCAGATAAGCACCCTGAAAAAAACCACTGGATTTTAGTGAGTTAGAGTACCCAATTCCACTGGGGTTCTCAGCAAATCTGACCTATCCAGTATACTCCCTAACTTCCCTTCTTTATTAAGTGTCTCTCATGAATAAAAAGGACCTACTGTACTATCTTGTCATGTGTTCCATGTTTCCTTGATCATTATTATTACATTTAACCTTTATATATATATATATATATATATATATATATATATATATATATATATATATAAAATCAAAGATGTCAATAATACCCTGCGTCAGAGATCATCACAGGACCCTGAGTGTTGAGGAGTAGTCATGTAACAATGTAGCCAAAAGACCTGCCAGTATTGGTCCGGGTTGAAATGAGTTCAAAACCAAGAAAAAGAGTTATTTCCTCTATGAATACTTCATTGCAGTCACATAAGAAAATGAAATTAAAATGATAAACATTAACAGAGGAGGCCAAACTATACTTACTTGCAGAAAACATGATGGAATATTTGACAAATTTCATATATATATACATCATATATTCAGAGAGACAGGCAAACGTGCACACATATAGATTATCTATGCATGTTTATACATTATATATAGTACATATATGGTAATATGTATGTGTGTATGTATGTATGAAAAATGAATTGTCAATCATAAGGTGGCACATATATGCTAACTTGTTATATTTTGTGTAATTTTTACATAACCCATTCCACAGAAAATCAATCAAAAAAACAGATAGATGTTCTCATATGAACTTTCATAAGGATGGAAAGGATTTTGGAGGAGTGTTGATCTCCCAAAAACACCCCCAAAACTTCTTAATTTGCCAAAGATGGAATAATAATTTAGAAGATCAAAAAGAAACAGTAAGAAACTCCTACATCCACTTCAGTACAACAAAGGAAGATGTCCAGAACCTAGTATAAGCTTAGAGAAGGATCAAGTCAGACTAAGCAGTTGACAATGCAAGCTCCAGTGAACAGGATGAATTTTGCCGGAGTTCTCAACTGAGACATTATCAAAATTTTTGAAGTCAGTATAAAACCTGTATGTGTTCTGGAAAGAACCTACCAGAAGCATTCAGAAGCTAGTTTCACCGTTCTGTTAAAGAAGGTCTATGGAATGCAGGCATTCTGATGTTACATTTGAAAATTAACGTAAAATGGAGGAGCCAATATGGCAGAGTAGAAAGATTCATGTATGCTAGCTCCAAACCCACAGCCTATAAATTACCTGTAAAGAGGAACTCCCAACAAATTCTGGAGCAGTGGAAGCTACACAACAACAGAGTGGAGGAGATTTCTGTTCCAGAGAGCCCTGAAAAACTGACACCAAAGGTCCATTGCTCACTGGACCCGGAGAAGAGCCCAGCCCTGCCCTGGCTGCATGGCCCCGAGAGGAGCAGATCTGAGCAGGCTTCAGGGAAGGAATCTCTGGTGGCCGTGAAAGTACCTCAACCCACAGGCACTACAGGACAGTGAGAGGGCCATCTGGACTGGCTGAGAGGGGAGCGGGGTGTCTCCATAACTCAGGCCTCCTCATGAAGCAGCAGCGGGGGAAGCAGTGAACAGGAGCTCCCAAAGGAGGCAGGAGCTTGGATCCATTGTTGAAGGTCTCCACATAAACCCCCTGAGGGAACTGAGCACTGTGAGGTGGCCCTCCTGCCACCTGAGAACCTGAACTTAATCTCACACAGAATAGCAGCCCCACCGAAAGCCCTGAGTCTGGGAAGGAGCATTTGAATCTCAGACCCCAAACACTAGCTGGGCGGATCTGGAGGTGAGGCAGGGGTGGAGATGAATCTCAGAAGTCAAGTAACTGGCTGGGAAAATGCCCAGGAAAGGGAAAAAAAATAAGACCATAGAAGGTTACTTTTTGGTGAACAGATATTTCCTCCTTTCCTTTCTGATGAGGAAGAACAATGCTTACCATCAGGGAAAGACATAGAAGCCAAGGCTTCTGTATCCCAAACACCCAAAATAGATATTCAATGGGCTCAGGCCATGGAAGAGCTCAAAAAGGATTTTGAAAATCAAGTTATACAAGTGGAGGAAAAACTGGGAAGAAAAATGAGAGAGATGTAATAAAAGCATGAAAAATGGATCAATACCTTGCTAAAGGAGACCCAAAAAAATGCTGAAGAAAATAACACCTTGAAAAATAGGCTAACTTGAGGGAGAAGCCAAGATGGAGGAGTAGAAAGACTCACGTATGCTAGCTCCAAATCCAGAGCCCATAAATTTCCTGTAAAAGAACTCCCCACAAATTCTGGAGCACTGCAAGCCACGCACCAATGGAGTGGAAGAGATTTCTGTTCCAGAGAGCCCTGGAAAGCCGTCCGCAGGGGTCCATCACACTCCCGACAGCGGAGCCCACCCCTGAGCTGCCCTGGCCACCAGGCCACAGAGGAGCAGATCTGAGCAGGCTTCAGGGACGGAACCTTTGGGGGCCGAGAGGGTCCCTCCACCGACAGGCACTACAGGTCAGTGAGAGAGACTTCTGGGCTGGCCTAGAGGGGAGTGGGGTGTCTTCGTGGCTCCGGCCCCCTGGGGAGGCAGCAGCAGAGGCAGTGGCGGTCCGGTACTCCCAGAGCAGCAGGCAGGAGCTCAGGGCCATTACTGAAGGTCTCTGCATAAAGCCCCTGAGGAAACTGAGCCTGGGAGACGGCCCTGCCCTCACCTAAGCACCAGAACTTAAGCTCACATGAATAGAAGCCACTCCCACCCCGGAAAGCCCTGAGGCTTGATTTGAATCTCAGACCCCAAGCACTAGCTGGGCAGATCTAGGCGGGGGTGGAGAGGAACCTCAGAAGTCAAGTAACTGGCTGGGAAAATGCCCAGAAAAAGGAAGCAAAATGAGATCATAGAGAGCTACTTTATTGGGGAAGAGATGTTCCTTGCTCCTTTCATTTCTGATGAGGAAGTACAATGCTTGCCATCAGGGAAAGACGTGGAGGTCAGGGCCTCTCTATCCCAGACATCCCAGGTGGATGACCGGTGGGCTCAGGCCATGGAAGAGCTCAAAAAGGATTTTGAAAATCAAGTTAGACAGGTGGAGGAAAAACTGGGAAGAGAAATGAGAGAAATGCAAGAAAAGCATGAAAAATGGGTCAATACCTTGGTAAAGGAGACCCAAAAAAATGCTGAAGAAAATAACACCTCTTTTTAGTGGAGGGAA
The DNA here is from genome assembly GCA_023548195.1 of Bettongia penicillata ogilbyi. Classification (NCBI taxonomy): domain Eukaryota; kingdom Metazoa; phylum Chordata; class Mammalia; order Diprotodontia; family Potoroidae; genus Bettongia; species Bettongia penicillata. The sequence goes on from JAJHZJ010001083.1 coordinate 158,947, forward strand.
AAAGGGGAGAGCTGAGAAAAAAAAAAACATGAAGTTTACCCTCATCACATTCGACTAAAGGAAGTAATAAAATGCACATTCATTTTGGTATGAAAACCTATCTTACAATAAAGGAAAGTGGGGGAGAAGGAGATAAGCAGAGTGGGGGCGATGATGGAAGGGAGGGCAATGGGAGGAGGGAGCAATTTGAAGTCAACACTCTTTGGGAGGGACAGGATCAAAAGACAGAATAGAAATAATGGGGGGCAGGATAGAATGGAGGGAAATATAGTTAGTCTTACGCAACATGACTATTATTGAAGTCATTTGCAAAAGTACACAGATATAGCCTATATTGAATTGCCTGCTCCCAAAGAGAATGGGTGGGGAGGGAGGGATGGGGAGAAGTTGGAACTCAAAGTTTTAGGAACAACTGTTGAGTATTGTTCTTGCTACTAGGAAATAAGAAATATAGTTAATGGGGAATAGAAAGTCATCTGACCCTACTGGACAAAAGAGAAGATGGGGAGAAGAGAAGGGAGGCATGATAGAAGAGAGGGCAGATTGGTGATAGGGGAAATTAGAATGCTTGGTGTATTAGGGTGGGGGGAGGAGATAAATGGGGAGAAAATTTTGAACCCAAAATTTTGTGAAAATGAATGTAAAAAGTTAAATAAATAAATTTATATATTAAAAAGAAAATAAAGAAAAATAGGCTAACTCAATTGGCAAAAGAGCTTCAAAAAGCCAATGATAAGAAAAAGGCTTTCAAAAGCAAAATTACCCAAATGGAAAAAGAGGATCAAAAGCTCACTGAAGAAAATAGTTCTCTCAAGATTAGAATGGAACAGTTGGAGTCTAATGACTTTCTGAGAAACCAAGAAATCATAAAACAAAACCAAAAGAATGAAAAAATGGAAGAGAATGTGAAATATCTCTTTGGAAAAACAACTGACCTGGAAAATAGATCCAGGAGAGACAATTTAAAAATTATGGGACTACCTGAAAGCCATGATCAAAAAAGGAACCTAGATATCATTTTTCATGAAATTATCAAGGAAAACTGCCCTGAGATTCTAGAACCAGAGGGCAAAATAAGTATTGTTGGAATCCATCGATCTCCGCCTGAAAGAGATCCAAAAAAGAGAAACTCCTAGGAACATTGTGGCCAAATTCCAGAGTTCCCAGATCAAGGAGAAAACGCAGTATTTTGGAAATACAATCAGGATAACACAAGATCTAGCAGCTTCCACATTAAGGGACCGAAGGGTGTGGAACAGGATATTCCAGAAGTCAAGGGAACTAGGACTAAAACCAAGAATCACCTGCCCAGCAAAACTGAGTATAATACTTCAGGGGAAAATATGGTCTTTCAATGAAACAGAGGACTTTCAAGCATTCTTGATGAAAAGACCAGAGCTGAAAAGAAAATTTGACTTTCAAACACAAGAATGAGAAGAAGCATGAAAAAGTAAACAGCAAAGAGAAGTCATAAGGGACTTACCAAAGGTGAACTGTTTACATTCCTACATGGAAAGACAATATTTGTAACTCTTAAAACTTTTCAGTATCTGGGTAGTTGATGGGACCACACACAGACATACACACCCGCACACACACATGTACACACGTGTGTGCACACACAGAGACAGAGAGCACAGAGTGAATTGAATAGGATGGGACCATATCTTAAAAGAAATTAAGGTAAATCGTGAGAGAGAAATGTAGTGGGAGGAGAGAGGGTGAAATGGAATGGGGTAACTTATCTCTCATTCAAGAGGCAAGCAGGAGACTTTTTAGTGGAGGGAAAAAGAGGAGAGCTGAGAAAAAAACATGAAGTTTACCCTCATCACATTCGACTAAAGGAAGGAGTAAAATGCACACTCATTTTGGTATGACAACCTATCTTACAGTACAGGAAAGTGGGGGAGAAGGAGATAAGCAGGGTGGGGGGGATGATGGAAGAGAGGGCAATGGGAGGAGGGAACAATTAGAAGTCAACACTCAGGGAGGGACAGGAGCAAAAGACAGAATAGAAACAATGGGGGGCAGGATAGGATGGAGGGAAATATAGTTAGTCTTGCACAACATGACTGTTATCGAAGTCATTTGCAAAAGTACACAGATATGGCCTATATTGAATTGCCTGCCTTTCCAAAGAGAATGGGTGGGGAGGGAGGGATGGGGAGAATTTGGAACTCAAAGTTTCAGGAACAACTGTTGAGTATTCTTCTTGCTACTAGGAAATAAGAAATACAGGTAATGGAGAATAGAAAGTTATCTGGCCCTACAGGACAAAAGAGAAGATAGGGACAAGGGAAAGGAGGGATGATAGAAGAGAGGGCAGATTGGTGACAGGGGAAATTAGAATGCTTGGTGTATTAGGGTTTGGGGAGGGGACAAATGGGGAGAAAATTTGGAACCCAAAATTTTGTGAAAATTAATGTAAAAAAGTTAAATAAATTAATTTATTGAAAAAAAAGTTAAGGTAAATTGAGAAATAATCTCACAGCAAGCTCAGTGGGTCAATGGCTTCTCTCAGTTATCAAAGACTATGAGACAGGGCTTTGTAGCTTTCATGCAATTTTAGGAAGTACGGGAGAACAAAAAACAGAATTAAGCAGGAGGGAAAAATAATGCAATTGGTTACATGTTAGACAGCATCATAAGGGTGAAGACAGCATCTATGATTACACAGAGAAAGTTGTCTAGCACTCATATGAAGCTAGTAATCATCCTCTCTGGCATTAAAGAATGCTGATTTATGGGACCCCACTGTATCCTAAGGACTACATATATTAGACCATGAAGAGCAGACTCCCTGGCTTTTACGAGAGAGATCAGACCCTCCTTATTTGTAAAAGGACAAGTATATCTTGTGGCAATGTTAGGGACCCTGGGAGTCTGAGCCTGATCTCTCGGGGCCACAGGCTTATCTGACCAGCAGAGGCCTGTAGGCCTTGGTGGAGTGTAGCTGTAAGAAATGACTGAGGTGGGAGACAAGATAGTAAGAACTTCGTTTATTCAAGCAGTGAGCGGTGCTTTATCTCTTCTCTGACACTAGTACCCTAATTGAACCTATCAGCTAGTAGTTTGCCCTTGTAAGGAAGTAATTTACCTTAAGCCAGGACTGCCCAGGGTGGACACATAGCCCCTAGAAAGAAAGACATTTTAGGTTTCTTTGTTCTCAGAAAAGCCTGGGAAAATAGCCTTGAGCAAAACAGGGGTGGAACTCTTCCTCCCAGAGCCATCTTGTTCATGCCTTACCAGTCTTCCTTCAGTTTACCTGAGTCGTGACCAGTGAATGCCGTCAAAGAGGCTGGGGGTTGGCAATTCCCTCACATGGCAATGTACCAGGTCAACTTGTAGGCCTTCAAAACTAGCAATTATACTTCATGGAATTTTCCAGGACCTGAAAGTATGAGGGGTATCCCGTTTTATTTTTAGAGAATTCAGAGGAGAAACAAATCTTATGAATAAGAAATGTATTCTACACCTTGATATTTCTGATTGGAAGTGGAAATTGGAATGAATCCCATCAGTTTGGGAATGGTTGAACAAGACAAGGTTAAAGGTTCTGATGGAATATTACTGAGCTGAAAAGAAATAATGATCTCAATGATCTTAAAAAGACAGGGAAAATTTTCACAAATTGATAAAGTGTGAAGTGGGCAAAACCAAGAAAACATTGTATGGCAATATTGTTTTAAAAATAACTGAATGACAAAGTCATTTTGACTACTAAAAATGCACAAGTTAAATATAAAGGACATATGAAGAAAGACACTCTCTGGCTCTAGAGGAAGAAGTGACAAATAGAAGTAAGCACAGAATAATAATGTATTTATACACACATATATGTGCATCAAAATGCATATATCATATATATATATGTAAGTATTTGCATATGAGTACATTTACACACATACCTATTTGTGTCTAATGGTAATCATCTCAAGTGCAGGAGAGGGGAGGGAAGAAAAAAAAGAAAAAATAAATTTACATAACGTTTTTTAATGAAAAAAACACTTATTGAATTCCTATTTTTAATATGTTCCAAATGCTATGCTTGGTAAGGGAAATGGACAACCACTACAGAAAGACCATCAATGGTCAAGTTCACACTTTGTGTGGGGAAGAAAATACACTATAAATTTCAGTTGCTTGGTGTTTGAAAAGGCTTTTTAGAAGTTCTATGTTCTAAAGGTCATAAGAATGCCCCAGAGGGGCAGATTGCATGGCCCTGAGAGGCATGTTTAGATTATCAGAAGATCAGATGATATTGGATTACTGCAGGGGATGTATACAAGCAGGGCAAATGGTAAAGTCAGTGATTTCTAAAAAAACAATGTCAGGGCAGATAGCAAGGTTTGTTTCCCAGTACATTTTGCCTAAAGGAAAAGTTCATGACTTCCATTGCCCCAAAGATTTGTGAGCCTTCCAGCAGTCTGGCTTGGTTTCTAAGTGGTTTGGGACAAGAGTTGACCAAGTCAAGAGTTCAGTTGGATCTGACAGAGATGAGAATATCTGCCTTTTCCTTCTTATTATTAGTACATGTGAACAATTTCCACAATTATTTATAGAATGTTCATAATAGATTATATAGTATTTTTATTATTGAAGAAAAATTAATATAGCATACTATGTCTATTAATTACTATTAATTAAATAAGATAGTATATTAAGCAAAGCTCCAAAGATAGCCATGGAAGACAGCTACAACATGAGGAGGGAGAAAGGGTAGAGACATTGATTTGGAGATTATATTGCAGGGTTAAACTGTAAACTTCACCATCTTCTAAGTATTGATTAAATTCTCTCACTTTCTAGTTGCTTGTCTGGCTAATCTTTTAGCTTCAGCATTGCCTTTAACTTTTGAATGAACGCATACATACTTCCATTCACTTCCATTCATGACCCGAGTCATATTATCCAGCTTAGTGAATTGGCCTTTGTGGACAACATCTTTATTATTACTTGTTTTCCAGGTTTTTTCTTTCCATTTGGCAATCCATTCATTCATACCTTTGGAGATAAGTTGATTATCTGTATACAAAGTAAACCTTCCCTTATTTTGAGCCTTTCTTTGCTCAGTGCTTTTGGTAACTGCTTTCAATGATGCTCTTTGGTTTGTTTGTGGTCCAGAATCTGTACCACTTATGTTTAGGTCATGATACCCAGTAAACACTAATGAATCCTTTTGCTCCTTCTCCTATTATTTTTGGAGGCACCCTTGACATACACGGTATTAGAATCTCATGCCTGGTGTGGTTGTCCATAATGACTTCCAGAGCCTCTAGTCTCCCACCCATAGAAATATCTCCTTGGATTGTGTTTGCATCTCATCTCCAGTCTCTTCAAAAGTTCTATAAAAAACCAAAATGAGTCTGACTTCAGAGATAATGAGAAAATTACACAATTTTGTTGTATATTTGAAAGGAATAGCAAGTTGTGCATAATAGATTTCCAGTTTCATGTGCAATCAACTTTTATTTTACTGTTATGGAAGTTTTCTTCCATAAATTGAAAACCAAAGAATTTTTTTTTTACAAAAGGAAAAAAAAAACTTGAATGTAGCTACATAAAAGAAGTTTATTTTTCCAGAACTGTAACTATATTGTTTAGGGGCAATACTAAGCCATGGACACTATTTCAGAGGCCCTCATATTAGGGACTTTAATGTCCCCTGCCTGTCACGGGTCTGTGGCCCCGCTTGACTCTGACATCTCCAACAGCTCAGAAAAAATTCTCTTCCAACTGATACTGACTAGTGTTTTGGTCTGTCCCTTTCTTTGTTAGTCAAGGCTGAGGGGAATTCTTATTAATTATTAGTAATTCCTTTTGATGATTTGCACTTGAGACAAAAGTTAATTTTTATAAGAGACATCCCTAACCAACCAACCTATCAGACTGTCTTGTTACCTACAGGTGACATGACAGTTATAGCTCTGGAGAAGCTGAGCTAACAGAACTTCACTCCTATAAATGGTCCTTTCCTGTGCAGTCCTAAACACACACAAGTGCATAGGGGCCATGTGACTTGTTGCATACACAGATCTTTCCTCTCTTCTAGCCTCTGAGACTCAGTGTAAGGTAAGTGTGGTAAGTATATCTTTATCTTCAAACCTCATAGGAAGAGATTTGAATGACATTGGATCTCTTCATGTCTTGAACCTAATTGAGGATTTTGTTAATTGAGAAAAGAAAGAAGTTTGAAAAAGTGTATGAAAGGGGATCTGGAATTTTCTTCTCCAGTGATCTCAGGGTGACACTGTTTCATCTCCATCTTCCTCTGCGCGTAACTGATATCTCCATCTTTACTTTTGTGTTTTGCATCCTTTTTTTCTTTAAATATGATTTTCTTGTATTTTCTGTGTTCTTTATATGCTTTTGTCTTATCACTCTGCTCAGATCAGCTCCAAGTTCATCATCAGACTGATGAACATGGTTCTTTGGGTTCCATCCTTCTTATTCTATATGCCCTAAAATCTTCCTATTTCTTTTATTCCTTTAAGGCAAAAGCTCTTCTAAGATGCCTCAATTTAATCCCACAATAAAGTAGTTTATTATTATTGTTATTTAGTCAGTTATTCATGTCTGACCCTTCATTACCTTATTTGGGATTTTCTTGACAAAAGTGACAAGAGTGGTTTGCAGTTCCCTTGCCTGTTCATTTTACAGTTGAGGAAACTCAGACAAACAGGGTTAAGTAAATTTCCCAGGGCCACCAACCTAGTAAATGTCCAAGGTGGATTTTGAGCTCAGTTTTGCCTGACTCTAGTGCTGGAACTCTATCCACTGTACCACATAGCTGCCTAATATTGTATGCACTAGGCATGAAAAAACGCAAAGGAAAAGTCCCTGACCTAAGAGAACTTCCACTGTACTTGGAGGAAGCATCACGTGCAAATCCAAGCAAATAAAATATACATAAAGTACAGATTAAATATATATTACTTCCTTATAGGTCCATACACACATAAATGTATATTAATTATCTCTATACACACATGCAGACACACATATACACACATACATGCAATGGTTATTCTGTACCATCAGCAGCTGGGGCCCTTTACAGGAAGAGGAATTTAAATTGAGACTTTCACGTATTTAGGAATTTTTCAAATTAGCAGAAAGTGCATCCTAAGTCAGCCTGTGCAAGAAAAGGAAAATGGGAACTTGATAGGCAACACAAGGAGGCAACTTTTGCTGGAATCTAAAATGTTTAGAAAAGACAAATGGTCTTTTCAAGTACCAAATCCCCGACACCTCACCTTGGACCAAATCCTTATTTCCCTTCGCAGAACACCTTTCTTCATTCATAAAAGCCTTCATCAGTGGAACACCTACCCACTACTAAAACAAAGATTCCCTCCTTTCCTTCCCCCCTTTCCCTACTTCTGTTAACCTCTTCATCCATTCCTCTATAGACTGTTGTTTTTCCCAGACCAGAGGTCAACTTTCACTTGTTTCTAAACTTTGATTTGACTTGAACAAATCACATACTTGTTTCTATTTCCCTCTTGCACTCCTCTCCTTTCATTTCTCTCCCATTTTGTAATGCTCTGCTGTGAATATATATATATATATATATTCATGTACATTCATGTATTCACTACATGTATATATGTAATTATCTATACATGTATCTATATAATTACATATGTGTGTATATAAAATGTATTGTGTATACATATATGCATGAATACACATACACATATTGATTTACCTTTACCCAATGTGTTTACACATTCTATCCATCTTTGCCCCATTACCTCCACCTGACTTCGAATGCTACCCCTATCTTTCTGTTAAGATTTAGAAAAGTTTCCAACTGATCTCTTTGCTGTTGTTCTTTTCCTATTGCTTTTCTATTTGTTCTTTCTTTCTGCATTTTTCTTTTGTCTGATGTACTTGAAAAGCAAATAATCTGTATAGATTGGATTTTCTTTCTAACGCCTCCTTGTGACTAAATATTCACACTTCTTTCATTTTTAGTTAAACTCAGATTTGCCAGGTAGGCTACTCTGGGTTGCTTCACAGGATGCAATAGAGCTCAGGTTCATTGTTCTTTGGGACAAATCATCCCTTTCCCTATTTCATATTTTACTCTTTTGTGTTCTGCAAAGTTCTGTTTTTTTCCTTTGTCTTTAAAAACTCTGTCCTGATTGCTTGCAGAACTAGTTTCTAAAGTGAATTATGAAATTTAATCATGGTGTATATTGGAGAATTCAGTCTTGATGTCTTTTCCCCCGAAGACATTCTATGAATTATTTCATCTGACATTTCTATATTCAGAAATTCTAGACAGTTCTCTTTTATTATTTCGTGCATTGTGGAATCATAGTCTTTTGTCCTGTTGCCTTTTTCTTGGAGATCTATGATTCTTAGTTTGTTGCTATACTTCCTATTTAAAAATCAGCATGCTTTGATTTCACAGTGAGCATATTTACTTTTAATGTTGGTGTTTTTTTTCTTCTCTTCTAAATAGACTTTCACTGTTGTATATTTGTATTCCCATATTATTGTTCTCTCTTTAGTTTTTTTGGTGAGACTGACCAGAATAAGCTGAATTTTTTTGTATTCTACCCAATGTTATTGCTATAGAGAACATAAATTCTAATTTTATAATTTTCATTTCTCTTTTGAACCACCCAATCATAGCATATTGTGGTTTTATGTACACCTCTAATTCCAGTAGCTGTCATGTCTCCTTAGTGGTTGAACAATTTTTAATTTTATAGCTGTCTAGCTGGAATTATTCATAGATGTCTAATCTCATTCACTAGATCTGGAGGCCATATTTTTTTGCTGCTGTTATAAAATCTTGTAGTTTTCTTTTTTTTTTTGAGATATTTGGTGATTTCAGTTTTATCTTATATTTATTTTTCTCTATTGCTTACTTTGTGACTTTCTGGATCTGTCTCCTCTGACTTTGGTTTACTTAGTGTTGACTCTCAAAGTATCCCGCTCTCCTGTAATACTGGGAGATTCATACTTCTCCACCTTAAGTCCCTCCCACAGGTGAGGTTTGAGTGGACAGAAGTTACTCTGGCTGACTACAAAGTGCTTTCTTCAAACTTATCAGAATGCATTGTAGACACACCACACAAATTGTGTCATGTCCTGTATTCCTCATTTCTATAGTACATAACTGTTGTTTGTATTGGTGTTATTTTCTTTTATATTTCCTTTTGAAGTTTGGGTCTCTGAGTCTTTGTGAGATAGAAGGGTGGTGGTTAAATTGTTCCTGTTTCTTTCCCTTTGTTGCTTATTCTTTTCTAGAGAAATTTGGCTGTAGAGAAAGCTGTCCACCTCAGAGCTGATTGTGTGGCCCAAGTAAGCTTTCATTGTCTGGAGGGTTGAAGGAGGTGCTGCCCATCTGTCAGTGCTTTCGCAGACCGCTTCAGCGTGGAGTGCTGATCTCTACAGCATTCCTTTTGAATTCTGATGCCCTAAACCTAAAGATAGCTGAAATTTCTTTGTTTTTATTGTGTAATTTCTGCAATAGAAACGTTAAAGAGATTAAAACAATCAAAGACAATATCTATTTTTGTACTTTATTAGTCACATTACCCACAAATATATTCTTGATACTTAAGAAAAGGAAAAATAAGTAGAGAAAGAAAAGTATGAAATACTAATGTTCATGATCATTAGCAAAATTTTGTTTAATAATTTAAATAAATAGGCTGAAAAGTAAATTAGAAAAGCTATGAACTAACAGATAATTTTTGCACTAGCAGTGCAAGGTTTTTCATCACAATGATGACTATAAAATAATAAATCTGCTCAATATGATTAATAAAAGTACTATAGTTGCTAAAGGACTTGGGGCAAAATAAAGCTGTAATATGACAATTCTCCAGAAAGTATTGACAAAATTGAATTTTTATTAATATAGTAAATATTGTCTGCCTAAATCATGGTGGATATATGATAGAAAAAAGTTGGAGGCCTTTCCAAAAAAAATCAGTTGTAAAGCAAGGATGACTATTGTCAACACTACTATTTAACATAATCCTCAAAACGTAAGCTATGTTAATAATGTCATAAATAGAACCTGAGGAAATTACGATAGGCAAAGTGAATAGGAAGATATTACCTTTATAGTTGAAATGATTATTTACTCAGTAAACCCTAAATATCAACTAAAGATAATTTAAATAATCAACAAATTCAAAAGAATTATAGAACATAATATAAATTGACACAAATCATCAGCATGCCCCTGTATTACATACAAAATCCATCAGTCAGGGACACCATAAACTTCCAAGATTGATTATGTGGTACATACTATATGTAGTATTGGACATCTAAATACAAGCAAAAGAATCTCAATTCCTGCCACCAAGGAGGTATATTCCTAAAGGGAAGGTAATATACAAAAGGAATTTGAAAAGAGTATATTGAGAAGAGGAACTCAAGTTGATTGTGATAGAACTATAACCAGGTGGGGAATGAAGCATGTACAATATATTCCCTTCTCATTGCATAGAAATTGAGGCCTCTAAAAGGAAATCATCAATGGAAGAAAGGAGATGGAATGATGAAGAAATTTTCCAGGGTGAGAAGGCCCAGTATACTGACAGAACTCCCCAGGGGAAAAGGAAGCTTAAGTCATGGTGACAAGGAGCAGAACACAGCCACAGTGGGATGGAAGAACGGCTCAGAATGAAGGTCCATTCAAAATAACAAAAGAAACAAAAAAATTGATTATATCTCTGAATTTTAGTTATTGATTTATAAAATTCTTGGTAGAAATTTCAAAAAAATCATTAGGAAAAACATCAATTGCTCATGCACACATTGAGTGATTATAAGAAAAATTATAATCTTTCCACCTACATTAATTTACTGATCTGAAAGGGGAAATGAAAGGTCAAGAATCAAAAAAGTTAAAATAAAAATAAAAAGGGGGAAAATAAAAGGATGCATCATTGCAACATCTCAAATTGTACTAAAAAGGAGAGGAAGAGAGAGAGAGAGAGAGAGAGAGAGAGAGAGAGAGAGAGAGAGAGAGAGAGAGAGAGAGAGAGAGAGAGAGAGAGAGAGTAGTAAATAACCCCAGTAACATAGTGTTCGATAAATTCAAAGCTAATCTACTTGAGGAAAGAAGCACTGTTTTATAATAACCAAGACATCGGTCTGACAGAAATCAGGTTTAGATCAACACTTCATAATATATGTTACTCAAATCAATACAGTACAATCAACACTCATTAAACACACACTGTGTGATAAGCTAGGTGGGAAAACAATAAACCCTATCCCTAAGTGGTTAGCAACATAGTGGGAGTAGGGAGAAAACATACACTAAATTATGGTTGCAAAGTATGGGAGTTAGTAAAAACTAACTGTTTAAACTAACAGTTAAAAAACTGTTAGTAAAACAGGTTGTTGGGGAGAAGGGAAAGGAGAATGGCACACTAAGGGGTTTCTTGTTCTGTGGATTTGAACCCAGATATAGCAGCAGATTCAGAGTCGAGTGAACTGAAATATTTTGTTTCTGTTCTCTATTAAGAAAGGCATTGGGAGGAGTTTGGCACTCTACCCTCCAGCCCTCTAATCAGAGGGGAGAGAAGGCTGAGAAGGTAGTATCAATCAAGGCTTGAGTTTATAGTATGCTGATGAGATTAGAAGTGACGAATATAAGCTGAGAAGGGCATCTTCTATGAAGTTCACACCAGATACAGCACTAGATGAAGAGTGGAATGCTAAACTTAATGGAATATATGCTTGTATAACATCCAAATGGATACATATTCCAAATATAAAAAGCCACATCATAAACAAATTAGAGGAAAAATTATCCTAAAAATTCTATGAATAAGGGAAGAGGTCATAAAAAACAATAGGGAGAGAAGATAACAACATAAAATGTACATTTTTTCATTCTATAAAATTGAAATATTTTAGAGAAAACAATTTAGTAAAGTTAAAATTAGACAGGAAATAAGTAAATGAAGAAAAACATGTTTACAGCCAGTTTCTCTCATAGAAGTCATATTAAAAACATAAAGTACTAATGGAAATTTATAAGACAAATCCACTTAGAAATATAGATACTTTAAACAATAACAAATAGATTTGAAAGGTCAAAATCCAAAGGATGGACATGGATATATGATCTAAATCACTAATAATTAAAGAAATGTAAATTACAGAAATTTAGATTCAATCTCAAACCCATCAGTTTGGCTGATAGAATGAAGAAGAAAAATGGTGGACATGCTACAGAGAAGAAGAAAAAATAATGTAAAGTGGAAGGAGATGTGAATTTTTTTGGTTATTCTGAAAATCAATTTGCAATTATACTTTCAAATTATTTAAGTATACATGCCCTTTGATTAAGATATACAACTACTAAATTTATGCCCTGAAGAAAGAAAGAACAAGAAAAGGAATTACAATATATGTGTATATACTTGTATATATGTTTACATATATATTTGTATATATGTTTACATATATTTGTATATATGTATATATATACATGCATACATTATATACTTAAATAATTTAATGATAGTAGGGAAGTGGGTATATTTTGCTTTAGCTTTCAGAGTTCAGGTTTTATTATTGCATTTATTACTTCCAAAGTGTCTCAAAGTTGGTTTCTCTATAATTTAGTTGAACGAATTATTTTCCCTGATTCTGTTAAACTTGCTCTACATTAGCATATACAACTCTTCAAAAATTTCTTCAGAAAGTTCTAGGTCATTTTTTGGTGTCATAATAGCTTTCTATTATAGTCATATCACGCCTGTTTATAAATAACCCAATATGAGGGTCTTTATTTTCAAATGTTTGCCTGTTATGAAATTAGCATATATATGTATGTTTATATAAGTATATGTATGCAGGTATATACATTCCAAGTAAACATGTTTATGTATTACATGTATAATAATTACATATGTAATACACATTTATTAAATTGCATAGCAACAGATAGAATTATATTTACAATAGCATCAGAAGTAAGCTATAAAGTAAATACTAAATTTTTTTCTCCATCCTTTGCAGATGGAAATGATGAAATGCAATAGTCATGAGTGACTGCTTCCAGTGACAGACATCTTTCTCAAAGGTGTATATTTTTACAATGGTAGATTTCAGATTTTAAGAGTTCCTGACCTCAAATTCTCAATCTATTGGTCTCTCTGTCATCAGCATCATCAACTATGTTAGGTTCTATATTATTAGGGTTAATATAATTCAATTCTTTCACCAAGGACGAATCCAACCAGTATATCAAAGAAATATTCATTATAAATGAAGAACAAAACAAAACATTAGAAACTTTCCTACGAATGTTATATTCTTGAATATCCATCTGCCACTGATAAAAGAAACATTCTCCACAGATTTTTCAGTATAAGAGTGAACAGTGATTGTAATGGACATGGAAAATGTTTCCCTCATCTCAGGAAATACCTTGTACTCCTTGTATTTCTGATTGAAAACAAGTCATCTGCTTTTGATTGCTATATACTCCCTTTAACAAAAAGAGAATGATTTCTAAGGACATAGCACTGGGGCTCTTTTTTCTATTTCAGACTGGATTGGGGGCCCTGGGGAACTCCTTTCTCCTGGTCCTATATACCATTACCTTCTTCATTGGTCCCAGGCTAAGACCTATTGACTTGGTTCTCAGCCACTTAGCCTTTGTCAATGACTTGGTGCTTCTTTCCAAAGGAATTCCTCATACAATGGCTACTTTGGGGTTCACCAATTTCTTGGATGATGTGGGATGTAAACTTGTCTTTTATTTTCACAAAGTGGCTAGGGACCTTTCTCTCAGTACCACCTGCCTCTTGAGTGGCTTCCAAGTCATCACTTTAAGTCCTAGAAACTCCTGCCAGTCAAAACTTAAAGTTAGAACCCCAAAGTATATCATTCCATTGTTTCTCTTGTGCTGGGCCTTTTATCTACTGAAGAATGTCCCAATTCTTATATTTATGAAAGGCCCAATGAGAAACCAAAATATCACTGGACAGGATTTTATTTATTGTGCTTCTCCATTTCCACCTATACTTAATATTGCAGTAAATATGTTCACATTTTTCCTTGTTGACTTTTTGTTTATAGGAATCATGGTGGGAACCAGTGGATATCTGGTTTTTGTCTTGAAAAGGCACCATCAGAGAATCCAGTACATTCATAGCAACATTCTCACCCCTAGTGTTTCCCCTGAGAGCAGAGCCACCCAAACTGTCCTGCTGATTGTCCTCCTGTTTGTCTCCTTTTACTCTATGAATTCTATCTTAATGCTATATATTCAGTATGGAAAGTCTTCCTGGCTTGTTCACACCTCTGCCTTCCTGGCTGCCTGCTTCCCAGCCTGTAGTTCTTTTGTTGTAATAGTCAGCGACTCCCATGTCTATAAAACTTTCTGGGCACTCTGGGAAAAGCTGATGATACATTTCTGATATAACTCAGGAGTTTCACCTTAAACCCATCAAAATGGCTACTATAACAACAAAGGAAAATGAGAAATGCTTCTTGGTCTGCAGGATAAAGAGGAATGTCAATGCTCTCTTGGAGTTCTAAAACCCTCCAATCCAGAAACACCACTATGATGTACGTATCCCAAAAAGATAAGAAAAAGGACATATCTGCACAAAATTATTTGTTGCAGCTCTTTTGGCAAGGCAAAAATTTGGAAATTGTAGGAATGGCCATAAATTAGAGAATGACTGAAAAAGAGGTGGTTTATGATTGTGATGGAATACTATTGTACTATAAAAATGATGAGCAGAGTTTTCTCAGAAAAATCTGGAAAAGTTTATATGAATTGATGCCAAGTGAAATGAACTTTATCACCTTTAACTGGGAGAGTCATGTCTACTGTTTGCTGATCTTTTTCAGAGATTATTCTACTACCCCATTGTTAACTATTCATGTAAAAGCAATAGAAGATGTTGGCTATGGCTTAGTTTCTTAATTTTCCTAGTTAACCCATAACCTAGAGCAATGTAGTGGCATAAAACCATTAGTGTCAAGGAATTAAGACTTCTTTTGGTGGAGCTTATGGCAATTTCTGTTTCACTGGCTATAAGGGCCATGGTAGCAGATAAGGATCATCCTGTATATGTATATGTATGTACATATATGTATAAATATATATGTGTGTGTATATATATAAGAT
Organism: Bettongia penicillata ogilbyi; assembly: GCA_023548195.1. Taxonomy (NCBI): domain Eukaryota; kingdom Metazoa; phylum Chordata; class Mammalia; order Diprotodontia; family Potoroidae; genus Bettongia; species Bettongia penicillata. The sequence continues at coordinate 174,086 of JAJHZJ010001083.1, forward strand.
TTTCTGAGGAAGGAAAAATATGACAAGTCCATGAAACCCAGTGTCTCAAACAATCCTTGTAATGTTGTTTCTATCAAGACAGCAAAGTTAAATGTTTTTCTGACTAAAAAAAATTCAATAGCTACTGCCTAGGATAATAAACTTCCATTTCAACTAATTCCAAGAAGATATATCAGATGGCCATAATTTTAGGACAGGGCTCTCTCCATTTACTATGTCTGGGCCTGAGAAGTTCCAGAGTTGGGAGTGCTTGACTGTGAAGTCAGCAGGAGAGGCCTTCTTTTCTGACCTAAATTTCTTGAAAGATGAAGTAGAGGCAGGCGTGGAGGAAGTGTTGAAACAGGCCAGAGACATTTTTTTTTTGGTGTCTCAAAGCTTTTACTTGTATAGACACATTTGGAAATTTTATATTCATTGTTGTAGAAATGCCAGCTAACCATATCCCAAGAAGAGTAAGGTGTTCTGCCACACATCAGGATGCAGGGATGACATTCTGTTATGTTGGATTTTCAGAGTCATAACCTGCAGTAGAAAATCTTTGGTGTGTGTGTGTGTGTGAGAGAGAGAGAGAGAGAGAGAGAGAGAGACAGAGAGAGAGAGAGAGAGAGAGACAGAGAGAGAGAGAGAGAGAGAGAGAGAGAGACAGAGAGAGAGCAGAGAGAGACAGAGAGAGACAGAGAGAGACAGAGAGAGAGACAGAGAGAGAGACAGAGAGAGAGAGAGAGAGAGAGAGAGAGAGAGAGAGAGAGAGAGAGAGAGAGAGAGAGAGAGAGAGATGAATTAAATGGAAAACTTTCCCACCTGTCAAAGTGGTATAGGTGCTGCTGCTCATGAACTTCCTGCTTGCAGCTACCTGAGATACTTCCCTAATACATTATAGGTTTCTGGTACAGTTTACTGGTGGGACCTGGGCAGGGTTCGCACCAGTGGTATCATAATCTCCAATATCAATCCTCAGTCCTCATGGCAAAGTGCTGTCATTAGTGTTGAACTCAGTGAGATGCCACAAATCAGGGAAAGCAAGGTAACCACTATGAGGAAGTGCAGGGGATAGATGATAGCGTCTTGGCTTATTCCTACCATTCGTTATGTCTAATCAACATTCACAGCAGAGTTACAAAAGCAGAGAAAATGACACAAACAAGACTTGGTAATGGTTCTGTTGTCTTCCATACTTTGTCTGTGATGTTTTGGGACCAGTAACTTGCCTGTCATCCTGTTAATTTTTACATCTCCTCTATTTTCATTATTAACAGAAGCAATTTTGTTGTTACCCGCACCCTGAGCCACTCTCTCCATAGAAGTCTGAATCTATCCACCACAATATTGTGCCATCCTCTGAGCATGGAGGAATAAGCAGAGGTTCTGGTGTATTCACTTATTGTATATATCTTGGTTCCATTCCTTTAAGATTTGGTGCTTGTGGAGAAAAAAATAACTGTTCTGATGAAAAATAAACCCACTATGAATGCTACTGATACAACATTTGTTACTTTCCTCTTTTGTCATATTAGCCAGTCTGTTAGGTATAGAGGGGTACCTCAGAGTTTTTAATTTTTATTTCACTAATCAATAGGGACAGCATATTTTTCACATGACTTTAGATAGCTTTAATTTTTTCATCAGAAAACTTCCAATTCATATACATTCTCTATGGATACTTTAAAAACAAGGAAAACAAAGCTTGGGTGGGCTCAAAGCATCTAATATGATATTGTTGCCCACAGTAATTGTGGAGACTACTTAATCAAAGTCTATACCTTATTTTCCATGGACTTGGTGGAAAAAGAGAGAGAGGAGGCTTTGGGTGTGGATTTAAACATCTAAGAAATGTTTCCCTCCCAGCTATGAATCTCAGTATCTGTTATACGTGTTTTTCTTCTCACTCTTTCTGTCCCCAACTCACAGTGTATATGCAAGGAGACAAAGGAGAAGTGAGTCTTTCTTCTGGGCTGAGGGTAAAGACTGATCTTGGGAGTCCATTGATAGAGCCTTTCAAGTTTATCTTTGGATCCTGTGCCTTTAGGACTTTTTAGAGGCAATGATTCCACATTGCAGAGCTGTGAAACTATTCCCATGACTGACCACATAGAAGGATAGCCACTCTCAGCTCTGTAGTAGTCAGAGTTGTAGGGACAGCTAGATCCATGGAATAAATTCTTGTTTTCAGGTCCTAGTAGTCTATGCTCAATCTACAAGTCCTAATGCTTTTGCAAAGCACCAAGACAAGGCTACTGATACAGGCGTATTTAACCTGATTATACCAGCATTAAACAATTTCTGCTTAACTAAAGTTATGTCTACTCTATTCAAAATCCAAGATAAGAAATTGCTTCAATCAAACTACTTCAGGTCATGGCTAACACAGGAATATCATAGATTGCTTCAAAACTTTTATGTCTAAGATGGAGACAGTATGCTAAAAGAGATGTCAAACATGTTGCTGCAACATTCCTGAGTGCAGCATAAAAGTAATTACAGTGTCATTGAGAAATAGCTAGCAAAATAAATAGAAATACAATGTAAGAAAGAAAAGGTCAATTCATGGTTTTCTAAGTTGATGTGTGGCCTGAAGTGACAATCAATGGTTTTGTGGTGCCCATTTCTATTTGAGTTTGATGCCACTTCTCTAGATTACACTTCCTACTTTATATATTCTAACACAACTGTTTTTCTTTTTCTTTTTTAAAAATTTAATTAATTTGTTTTCAATTTTCAGCAATCACTTCCATAACTGTTAAGTTTTCTCCCCCTCCTTTTCCTCTCCCTCCCTGGGATGGCTTGCAATCTTATATTCGTTCTACACATACATTCTTATTAAACACATTTTCACATTAGTCATGTTTCATAGAAGAATTAAAATGAATGGGAGAAACCATGACAAAAAACAAACCAAAACAAACCATAACAAAATAGAAAATAATCTGCTTCACTCTGCATTCTGATTCCATAGCTTTGCCTCTGGGTGTGGATGGCATTTTGCCTCAAGAGTCCTTTGGGAATGTTTTATATCCTTGCATGGCTGTAAAGAGCTTAGTCTATCAGAAACAGTCCTCTCACACTGTGGCTGTTACTGTGCATAATGTCCTCCTGGTTCTGCTCATTTCATTCAGCATCAGTTTATATAAACCTTTCCAGGTTTTTCTGAAGTCCAACTGTTCATCATTTCTTATAGCATGATACTATTCCATTAGGTTCATATCACACAACTTGTTCAGTCATTACCCAATTAATGGGCATTCCCTCAATTTCCATTTCTTGACTACCCTAAAAAAGCTTCAATAAACATGTCTGTATATGTGAGAACTTTTCCCATTTTTATGATCTCTTTGGGATACAATTCTAGGAGTGATATTGCTGTGTCAAGGGGTATGTACATTTTTGTAGCCCTTTAGGCATAGTTCCAAATTGCTCTCCAAAATGGTTAGATCAGCTCACAGCTCCACCAACAATGAAATAGTGTTCCAACTCTCCCATACCTTCTCCAACCTTTATAATCTTCCTGTTTTGTCTTGTTAGCCAATCTGATAGATATGAAGTAGTACACTGGAGTTGTTTTGATCTGCATCTCTCTAATCTTTAGTGGTTTAGAGCATTTTTTCATATGACTATAGACAGCTTTAATTTCTTTCTCTGAAAACTGTCCACATCCATTGATGATTTAACAATTGGGGAATGATTTATATTCTTGTAAATTTGACTCATTTCTCTACATATTTTATAAATGAGACATTTTTCACACACTAGTTGTAAAAATTCTTTCCCAGTTTTCTGCTTCCCTCCTAATCTTGTATATGGTTTGTTTGTGCAAAATCTTTTCAATTTAATGTAATCAAAATTATCCATTTTGTTTTTCACAATGTCCTCTATCTCTGTTTTGATAATAAATTTTTTCATTCTCCATAAATCTGACAAATACACAATCCCTTGCTCCCCTAAATTGTTATAGTATCAGCCTTTATACATAGATCATGTATATATTTGGAATTTATTTTTGTGTATGGTATCAGGTATTGGTCTATGCCCAGTTTCTGCAATATTATTATCCAGTTTTCCCAGCAGTTTTTGCCAGTGAGTTCTCATCTCAGAAGCTAGGGATTTGGGGTTTTCAAATAATAGATTTCTATATTCATTGACTATTGTGTCTTGAGTACCTAACCTATTCCACTGATCTACCCCCTTATTTATTAGCCAGTGCCAAGTGATTTTGATAACTGTTACTTTATAATGTTACTTGAGATCTGCTATGGCTAGACCACATTATTTAGAATTTCTTTTCATTAATTTCCTTGATATTCTGAATCTTTTGTCCGTCCAGATGCATTTTGATATTATTTTTTCCTAGCTCTAGAAAATAATTTTCAGATAATTTGATTAGTATAGCAACAGATAAGTAGAATTGTCATTTTTATTATATTAGCTCAGTCTATCCAGGAGCAACTGATGATTTCCCAGTTTGTTAGATCTGACCTTATTTGTAACATTATTTTTTTCCTCAACAGCTCACCCTCTCATTGTGGGAGGAGGGGTATTACTTCCTACTTCAAAAAAGGAATTTAAGAAACTCATAATAAATATCCTTTACTTCAACATCCCTCACTACTTCACTTTTATTCTTCTAGACTCCTTGATATACTTTCCTCTCTACATTTTTCCAGTCAGTTCTAGCTTTACCATTGCTTTCCTAGTCCTCTTTGGTTTTGTCATACTCAATATTCAACTTGCTAAGCATGTGTGCTGGCCTAGATAAAAGTTAATTTAAATAAATGATTTTTGCTTTACTCATTTGTAATATGATTGTATTTTTTTCATATTTTTGATATTTTAATGGAAATTATTGCTAATTTTTATATGAAATTTCTTTGTAATTGTCTAATTCCATAATGTTTATCATTTACCATTCTTTTATGTAGTACTTTTGATTAGTTTAATTTGGGAAGCATTTTTGCATTTAGTATTGTGGTCTTTACTATTGTAAATAAATTTTCCTATCCAGAAAAATTCAATGTACTTATTATTGTTTAATGTTTTTTTCTGTCTAACATGTCACTTCCTTAACCTCAATAGTAGGTAGTAATGACATTCCCACTCCTATACAAGAGAATACCTTGCTCTGTAGTTTATACCATTAGAAAGTTGACTAAGAGGGCAAACAACTTTCTCAGGAATTCAAAGACACCAATATGTACGAGAGGCAAGACTTGGCCATATATCGTTCCACTGCCAAGACCAGCCCTCTATTCACTACATTATTTGGCCTCTTTTTACTTTCCACAAAAAAAAAATAAATAAATAAAAGCTTTATATTTCAATCGATAGAAGGGCTTCCTATGTGAATGAATAGGTTAATTCTCAGATTTTTAATTTGTGCTATCATTATATTAAGTATATTCTCTGTTGTTTAACTTTTTGTTTGTATTATTAAAAAATAGGGATTTTTGTGGAATTTCAAAAAGTAAGAGGAAGATGTTGTGAAGGCTAGAAGACTTCAAAATACCTGAAACCCCTTGAATAATGCCTCTTATATTTGTATTATGCTTTAAGAATTATTTAATATTTTTGTCAATCTCAAGATACAGTTCTTATATAAATTACTTCCATTTTATGTACAGTGAAGAAATGACCGAAAAAAGATGTCAGATTACTTATCCATGCAGATCCATATTAACTTTCAAAATATATATTCAAATTAAGGTGCCTTTATCAGTACTTTTTCCATGATAGTATGTTGTCTCTTCCGGAAATGGGGTATTTTTCAGGGAAAGGGCAGAATTGGGTCCATTAAACAAGAGTTTTAAAAAGCCCTTGAAGAGTATAAGAATTGAGAGACAATTTAGAATCTCCTCTTTATCAAAGAAAAATCCATGAGGAATTTTAAATACTGGAAGAAAATATGATCAGAAACATGGGTGTAATTACATAAAAAACATTTCCTTTCTTCCAGAACCCCACCCAAATTGTTTTGGTGGCCAGATCAAGCCAGGGCACAAGCTCAGACACCATCACCTTTTGGACTTCAATGTCCTCTGACCCTATCAGACTCTAACATCTCCAGCAGCTCAGGAAAATTTGTGTCCCAAATGACGCTGACAAAGATTTTGAGATGTCCCTTCTTTTGTTAGTCAAGGCTCAGGATAATTCGCATTAGTAATTAATAACTCCTTATGATGACTTGCACTTGAAAGAAAAGTTATTTTTATCTGAGACCTCCTTAACCAACCTGTATTGTTTCCTACAGGTGACTTGACAATTACAGTTCTGGGGAAGCTGAACTCACAGCACTTCATTCCCATAAATGATCCTCTCCTTGGCTATCCTCCTAAGTACACACAAGTTTATAGAGAGCAAAAGGTTTAATGTATTCACAGATATTTCCTCTCCTAAGAGCTGAGACTAAGATAAGTGTGGGGTATCTCAGAGGAAGGGATTAGAAAGACGATGGATTTCTTCATTTCTTCAGCCTAATTCAGGAATCTTTTGTTCCAGAAAGGAAAAAGAAAGTCTGCATAAGTTTGTGAAAATAGATCTGGGATTTTCTCCATGATCTCAGAGTGATAGTCCTTGATCTTCTCCCTTTGTGTATAACAATTTTTCCCATATTAATTTTTAGTGTTCTGCATCCTTTTCCCCTTAAAAATATTTCTTGTGTGTTTTCTGTGGTCTCTGAATGCTTCTCTCTTAGCCCCGGCTTTGATGTACTCTACAATGATGTAGATGGCTCTTTTCTTTTTTGAATGGGGGATCTATTAAGTATCTTCCTCCTTTCCTCTATATGTTCTTCTAAACTCTTCCAAAGTCTTTCATTTCTTCAAAGAAAAAGGGCTTCCAAGATGCCTGAAATTTACACATTATATAGTAGATTTATTTTTATTAGTTATTCATGTCTTAACTTTTTATTGCTTTGTAGAGCAGTTTATGAATTGAATCATCACATTATATTGCTCTTACCAAGTACAATATTTTCTTGGTTCTGCTCACTTCACTCAGCATCAGTTCATTAATTATTTCCAGGTTTTTCTGAAATCTTGTTGCTAATCATTTCTTATAGCACAATAGTATTCCATTACATTCATATATCACAACTTGTTTAGTGACTCAATATTTGATGGGCATTCCTCTCAATTTCTAAATTTTGACCATAACAAGAGCTGCTATAAATATTTTTGTAAGCATGGGTCCTTTTACCCTTTTGATAATTTCTTTGGTATACAGATTTGTAGTGATATTGTCAGATAAAAATGTATGCACAATTTTGTAGCCCTTTGGGCATAATTCCAAATTGCTTTTGGAATGGCTGGATGAGTTCACAACTCCACCAACAATGCATTATTGTTCCAATTTTCTCACATCTTCTCCAACATTTATTATTTTCCTTTTCTATCATATTAGTCAATTTTATAGATCTAATGTGTAAGTTATTTTTAATTGCAGTTTTTTAAAATTTGTCTTTCTCTAATCAATAGTGATTGAAAGCATTTTTTATATGACTATGGATAGCTTTCTTCATCTGACAACTGCCTGTCCATCTCCTTTGACCATTTATTAATTTGATAATTATTAATATTCTTAACATTTTGACTTACTTCTCTATATATTTTAGAAATGCAGCCTTTATCAGAAATATTGGCATCAAAACTTGGTTCCCAGCTTTCTGCTTTCTTTCCAATCTGGGTTGCATTGGCTTTGTGCAAAACCCTTTTAATTTTGTGTAATCAAATTTTCTGTTTTACATTTCATAATGTTCTGTATCTCTTGTTTGGTCTTAGACTCCTCCCTTCTCCACAGATCTGAAATTTAAATTATCCTTTTAACAATCTGATTTGCTTATGGGATCACCATTTAGGTCTAAACCATGTGCCCATTTTGACCGCATCTTGCTACGTGGTATAAGATGTTCGTCAATGCCTAGTAGCTGCCATTCTATTATTCAGTTTTCACAGAAAGTTTTATCCAATAGTGAGTTCTTATGCCAGAACCTGGAGTCTTGGATTTATTGATGAGATTATCTCAATAATTGCAGAAAAAGCTTTTGACAAAATTCAGGAGCCATTCCTATTAAAAGCATGAGACAACATATGAATAAATGGGATTTTCTTTAAAACAATGAGAAGCATCTTTGTAAAACCATCTGTAAATATTATATATAATGAGGAAAAGTTAGCTTTCCCAATGAGATCAGAGATGAAGCAAGGATGTCCATTTTCACCCTTATTATTTCATATTACACTAGAAATATTAGATTTGCCAATAAAAGAAGATAAAGAAATGAAGGAATAACAATAGTTAAAGAAGACACAAAACTGTCACTCTTTGCAGATGATATATTTAGAAAATCCTACAGAATTAACTAAAAAAATGAATTTAAATAATAACACCATTAGCAAAGTTACCAGATATAAAATAAGCTCATGGAAATCATTGATATTTCTATGTGTTACATCCAAAGTATGAAAGTAAGAGATAGAGAAATTCTATTTAATGTGTCTGCATACAATATAAAGTGCTTGAAATTTTATCTGCCAAGACAGACCCAGAAACTGTTATGAACACAATTACAAAATTATGAACACAATTACAAACACAAAAGACATTTCACAAAATACAGTCAGATCTAAATAACTGGAAAAGTATCTGTTGTTCATGGGTAGGCTGAGCTAATATAATAAACATGATTATTTACCTGACATTTTTTACTTACTCAGTGCCATAACAATCAAATTACCAAAAAAAGAGATTTTAGAGAGCTAGAAAAAATAGTAACAAAATTCATCTGGAAGAAGAAAAGGTCAAGAATATCAAGGGAATTAATGAAAAAAAAATACAAAGCAAAATGGTGTAGGTGTAGCAGCCCTAAAATTCTATTAGAAAGTGACAATCATCAGCACTCTTTAGAACTAGCTAAGATATAGAGTAGTGAAAAAGTGAAATAGATTAGGTTCACAAGACATAGTAATCAATGGCTGTAATATTCTATTGTTTAATAAACCCAGGACGCCAACTTCTGTGATAACAGCTCACTATTTGACAAACCCTGCTAGGAAAACTGGAAAAGAGTATGCCAGTCTTTTCTTATAATTATTTTTCTCTATTGCTCACTCCTTATGACTCCTTCCCTTCAGATGTTGGTATCCTTAGTGTTGACTCTTAAAGCATCTCCTTCTACTCTCACATTAAATAATTTATAGTTCACCAGTCTAAATCTCTAACCCAAGTGACTTTTTGGGTGAACAGAAGTGAACCTAGTTGGGTACTAATTCTTTTTCTAAGGCTTAGTGGAATGCTACATAGTCCGACTCAATAAACTGTGTTACATCCTTCTCCCTCTATTCCTCTTTTCTGTAGCCCAAAGAGGTCATGCAAGTGATATTTCTTTGTATGTTTGTTGTTTTTGAAGTTTGCATCTCCAAGGCTCTGTGAGGAGGAAAGGTGTTGGTTTAAGTGCGACTGAGCTCTAGTTCAAGTCCAGATAGATATTTATTCCTCTCTGCTCCTGATTGTCCTGTGGAGATATCTGACAGTAGAGAAAGTGGTGTGCTGGCATTGTGGCCCAAGTGAGCTTTCATAGTTTGGAGATCTGTCTGTCCTGGTTTGAGCAGATTTCTTCAGCCTGGAGTGTGAATCTTGACAGCATTCCTTTTGGATTCTTAGTGTCATAAATCATGGAGAGAGATGAAATTTCTTAATCTTTAATTCATAATTTCTGTTTTGGAAATGTTTCAAAGGTAAATTGATGAAAGAAAATCTCTGGTCCTTCATTTCATTTGTCTCATTTACCACAAATATATTTTTGATACCCAAAGAAAAGAATGAGAAAGTAGGGAAAGAAAAATGCAGAATCGGAACCCTAATTATCATTGGCAAAATGCTAAAATTTACACATGTAAGGTGGAAAAAATATTTAAAAGATTATAACCAAAATCTGACAGTTTTTCTACCAGCAAAACAAGATTTTTAATCAGACTATGAAGTAATGAATTAATTTAATTTAAATAATAAAAAGTGATTAAAGATGCTAGAGACCTTTGAACAAATTATGGCAGTAAAATGAATTAAGCAATCCATAAAGCATGAGAAAAATTGACTTTAATATAGCAAAGATTGTCTGCCTCAATCAGGAATCATATATATACATATATGTATATACGCACACATACATACATATGTACATACATATATACACATATACATACATATATACATATATATATATATATATAAGAAAAATTGGAGACCTTTTCCAGATAATCTGGGGTAAAGCAAAGTTGACTATTATTGCCACTACTATTTAACATAATGTTAGAAATGCAAGCAATAAGAGTAATGTCAGAAAATGAAACAAAAAAAATAAGACAAGAAAAATAAAGGTATTTCTTCTGTGGATGATAGGATTATTTATTCAGTAAACCTTGCACATCAACAAAAGATGATTAAAAGAATGAGAAAATTCAAGAGAATCATAGGTTATAAGTTGATGCAAATCATCAGCATTCTTATATGTTACAAATAAAATCCTTCAGTCCTTGAAGCAATGAACATCTATGCATGTAGTATATGTCAGATACTGTAATGTGGAGCATTCAAATAAAAGGAAATGAACGGCCATTTCTGCTGCCAGGACATCACATCCTAAAGTGCAGTGCAACATTTAAAGGAGGCTGAAAAGAACATATTAAGAAGAGGTAGTCATGTGAGTCTTTGGGTTGCAAATTATGACAGTCAGTACTATATATAAGCAAAAGGGTTCTATACATATACAGCCTCTTCTCATTGAAAAAATAATTGAGGCCCATAGGAAAAAAAATGTTCATCATTGGAAGAAGGGGGCTGGAATGATGTCAGAAAATTCTACAATGAGAAGGCAGATTAGTCTTGGTAACAAAGACAAGAACACAGATGAGAGGGGGATGAAGGAAGAACTGGAAAATGAAATTCCATTAAAAAACTAAAGGAGCGAAGTGAGGAAAACTCTGAATTTTGCACATGCATCCATTTGTATAAAACACTTTGAAGAAATTGAAAAAAGTCTCAATAATAAGAGAAACATTAATTGGTCACATACACAATGAGTGATTACAAGAAAAATAATAATTTTCCCACCTAAATTAATTTACCATTCTGAAGTACACTATTGAGAGAGAAGAAAAAGAGGCTAAGCATCTCAAGAGCAAAAGTTTAAAAAGTAGGAAAAAATTGGTATATCATTGCAATAATTCAATCTGCACCATGAGTCAGTAATGAATAGAATGATGAAAAAGAGGGGAAAAGGGACAGAGAGAAAGAAGGAGACAGAGAGTAAGAGACAAACACAGAGACTGAAATAGGGTGTAATGTAATGTTACTTCATGTTAATGAGAGTTAAAGATCTTCCAGGCCCATTAAGAGGCCTCAGGTGAACCCATAAAGGTAAGCTTGAGAAGGGGAGACATTTTTGTAGGATGAATCACACCTTTTGTTTTAATGAAGCCATTGGTCACAAAAGTTATGGCTTCTGTCTCTGAAAAGTGTATATAACTTTGAGGTGAGATTTTTTTTTTGGAGACTTACTCTTTGGAAGAATGTTCATATGCCAGATGAGACTCTGGATAGCCATTTTAAGGAACCTCCTGCTTTGAAAACCCAGATATTGGTGCTTTTCTCCCTGGTAATGATATATGTATTGCCTATAGTCAGAGAGTTGGAAGCCCTATGTGTTGGTTTTTATTTCTCTCCTTGTATTTTCTTTGCTGATACATGTCATTAAAGAAAGTTGGTTACACCTTTTAAAGCTGTTTTCCTTTAAGAAATGCAGATCTAAGAACCTGAGACAGCAGGTCATTCTGGGTATGTCAGGGTGCTTGCTGTTACATTATGGCATAGTTGGCAGGATCTGAAAACTGGAAGGAAAATATAGGGGCTGCGATAATTGTTTTTTGCTTTACAGGTGTGATGGCTATGGTTCTGTGAGACCCCAAGTGTGCCCTGAGATTGTATTGTATGTACAACACAGATAGGAATGGTGAGAATTTGGAATGGAGCCATGGAAAGATAGTAGAGAGCTGCCTGCATACTGACCCAGTAGAAGTGGAGAACTTCCTTTGTGTTGACCTTGGAGAGGTGATCCATGGAACAGGATCTGAGAGCTGCCTGTAGGAGAGGGAAGAGCAGGCAAGAGCAGGGAGCAGCTGGCTCCTGCTGCAGAAGAAGGAACCCCAGAGTTTGGAATTCAGCCCCAGGGCAAGATAAATACTGAGGGTTCTGTTTTGCTGAATTCCCCTGGGATAGTTTGAGACACAGGGGATGGAGTTATCTATGGTGGGTGGGGCAGAAGTGCTGCAGACCCTCAAGGACTCCTGTTAGCTTTGTTGCCCAGATATACCTCAGGACTTTGAAGTTGGGGCTGGAGCAGGGTTAAGACTGGGACTTGTATCATTAGAGTATTCACCATAGAGTGTCAGGAGGAAGCCTACAAGGGCAGTGTGGGGAGAAGGACACTCTCAAGAGGACTTTATTTAGACATATTTTTTAATTGACTGTAACCTAGAGGTAGAGTATGTTGAATTCTGATGTTACATACTTTGGTGTTTGTTTCAAGCCATAAGGCCAGTCTGGTAATAAGTTATGTTATGTATTTTGTAAAAGTGAAGTTCATGTGGCATATATTTTGTGGTAATTATATTGTGTTTGCTTAAGAAATGTTAATGCCTATGTGATGAACAGAAAGATCTTAAGGTAGAGTGTAATGGAATGTTAATTTATATTAATCAGAGTTAAAGGTCTTCCCTGCCAATTAAAAGGCTTCAGGTGAACCTATTAAGGGAAGTTTGATTAGGGGAGACTTATTTTTCAGGAAAGTTTACACCTTTTGTTTCTAAGGAGGCACTGGTTCACAAGAGTCCTCCCCTCTGACTCTGAAAAGTTATATATACTCTGAAGTTAGTTTTACTTTGAGGGCTCATTCTTTGGAAGAAGGTTCATGTACCAGGTGAGACTCTGGGCAGCTGTTTTAAGCAACCTCTTGTGATTCCAGTTTGAAAACTCTAATACTGGTGCAGCTCTCTCTGGTAACATGTATGTATTATCAAAGGTCAGACTGCTGAGAGCCCTGTCTTTTTGGTCTTTGTGTCTGTAATTTCTGTTTGTATTTTCTCTGAAGTTCAGGGTGTTATTTTCCCTGAACTAAATGAATTACTTATGTGCTTCATTAAAATAAGATTCTTTATCTCTTTAAAGGTTGTCTGACTTAGAAAAATAGATCCAAGAACCTGCATTAGCAGGTCATCCTGTGTTTCAGGGTTCATGTTGTTACAGAGAGGCAAAGACAGACAGACAGACAAAGAGACAGAGAAACAGAGGGAGACAGAAAGAGAGGAAGGGAGTTAGAAAGAGGATCAGTGGAGCATAAAAGCAAACAATCATAGTAACATAGTGTTTAATAAAATCAAAGGTAAGATACTTGAAGGAATCACTATTTCATAAAAACTCATGGCACAATTGGACAGTCATCTGGCAAAAATCATTTTTAGAGCAACACTTCATACTAACTCCAATCCAATTCTATCCCATCCAACCAACTTTAATAAGCAGGTACTATGTGCCAGAAACTCTGTTAAGAACTGGGAATATAATTAATATAAAGAAAGGCAAACTTTGTAATCTCTGGAGGAGTTTTCAATCTAATGGAGATAGGGAGACAACATAAGATACATTATGGTAGTAAAATATGGGAGATAGTAAAGCAGGTGGTTGGTGGGCAAGGGAGGAGAATGGGACACTAGGGGACTTCTTAATGTGCGGAGTTGAAAACAGGCAGAGCATCAGATGCAGAGTAGAGCAAACCAAAAAGTCTTGTTTCTGTTCTCTCTAAAGGAAGGCATTAGGAAGATTTTGCACTCTACCCTCCAGGCACCCAATTAGAGCAGAGAGGAAGCTGAGGAGGAGTTGTGAATCAAGATTTGAGTTAGTAGTATGATGATGAATTTAGATGAGATCATAGTCTCTTGGGAGGGCCATCTTGTTTCATGATGTTGAAACCATATGGAGCACCAGATGCAGAATAAGATATATACCTTGAGAAGAACCAAATGGATACACGATCTGCCTATAAAATGCCACATCATAAACATATTAGAGGAACAAGGAAGAAATTAGCTTTCAAATCTATGAATAAGGGAAGAGTTCGTGAAAATAATTGTCAGAGAGGATGATAGGATGTTTATTTTTGATCATATAAAATTGAAGTATTTTATTGAAAATCATCTAATAAAGTTAAAATTAGAAAGGAAATAATCAAATGGAGAAAGACACATTTACACAAGTTTCCGTGATAAAAGTCTCATATGAAAGACATAAGGAATTGATCCAAATTCATATGAAAAATGCATTTCACAACAGAGAGATACTTTATATGATAAGAAATAGGTAGTTTTCAAAGGTCAAAATCCGAAGGATGGACAATTACATGGACAAATGATATAAATCACTCTTAATTAGGAAAATACAGATTAAAGGAATTTAGATTCCCCTCACACCCATCAGAGTGGCTAATATGATGAAAGAGGGAAATGACAGATGTTGGAAATCCTGCAGGAAAAGAGGAAAAATAATTCAAAGATGGTAGACTGGTGAACTGGTTTGATTATTCTGGATATCAATTTGAAACTAAGATTATAAATCATAAGAGTAGGTGTGCCCTTTGACACAGACATAACAATACTAGATTTTTACCTTGAAGAGATCAAGAAAAGAAGAAAAGAGCTACAGTATATGCAAATATGTGAACAATTTCATAACAGTGGGGAGGTAAGTATATTTTATCTTCAATTGAAGAGTCATAAAGTCTCCCATAGTTCTTTTCTGACAATTGAATTGTCCAAATTCTCCTAATTCTTCATTTTGCTATGCATTAGTGGGCAAAAGTCCTCAAAATGTCTTCATAAATTTCTGTCATTTTTTATGATAAAATATTATTCTATCATACTCATATAGCATAGTAGTTTATTCATTCCCCAATAGGAAGAATCATCTTTATTTTCATTGTTTTTGGTTAATATGAAAATAAGCTTTTCTATATACATGTTTATAAATATATATATGTGCATATGTAAATATGTCCATTTATGTAAATAACTGTATATGTTATATAAATATACATGTATACACCAAGAGATAGAATATATTTAAAACAATAACATCAGAAACAAGTTGGCAAAGCAGATACTAAATCTTTTTTTCTATGTCCTTTGTAGATGGAGATGATATAATATAATAGTCTTGAGTGATTGGTTCCAATAATAGACATCCTACTCAAAGGCACAAATTTAAATGATAGAAGGTTAAGAATTTCAGAGTTCTGTACATCAAATTCTCAATCAAGTTGTCTTTCAGTTATCAGTATGTTCAGCTATGCTAACTACTGTAATACTGGGATTCTCTTAACTTAACTCTTTCACCAAAGAAGAACTGAACTAATCAGTGTTGCAAAGAAGAAACCTTTCCAGATGAAGTGTAAAACACACTAGAAACTTCCCCGTCACTACTATCTTCCTGAATATCTATCTGCCAATAATAAAAGAAATATTCTTCATGGGTTTCCACAATGGGAATGAACAATGACTGCATGAACATGGGAAGTGTCTCCTTCATCCCAGGAAATATTTTCTACTCATATTTCTGAATGATCATGGATTAACTGCTTTTGATATATGTGCATATATATATATATATATATATATATATATATATATATATATATATATATATATATATACACTCCCATTAACAAAAAAAAAAAAGAGTGATTTCTAAGGTCATAGCTCTGGGACTCTTTTTTCTTTTTCAGACTGGTTTCAGACCCTGAGAACCTTCTTCCTGGACATATCTACTACCACCTTGTTCCTGGTCCCAGGCTGAGGCCCCTTGACTTTCTTCTTTACCAGTTTGTCTTTGCCAAAATTACTGAGTAAAACCCTAAACAAAAGTTGAAACAAAAATAAAGAAGAGGGGGAGGAGCCAAGATGGTGGAGTAGAAAGACTCACGTTTGCTAGCTCCGGAACCCACAGCCCATAAATTTCCTGTAAAAAGAACTCCCCACAAATTCTGGATCAGGGCAAGCTGCACAGAAACAGTGGAGGGGATTTCCGTTCCAGAGAGCCCTGGAAAGCCGTCCCCGGGGTCCGTCGCTCTCTGGACAGCACAGACCACCACTGTGCTGCCCTGACCGTGTGGCCCCAGAGGAGCAGATCCAAGCAGGCTTCAGGGATTGAAATCTCCGGCAGCTGCGAAGGTCCCTCCACCCACAGTCACTACAGGTCAGTGAGAGAGACTTCTGGACTGGCAGAGAGGGGAGCAGGGTGTCTCTGTGACTTGGGCCCCCTTGGGAAGCAGCGGCAGAGGAAGCGGCAGAGGCAGCAGCGGCCTGGCATTCCCGGAGCAGACAGGAGCTCAGGGCCATTACTGAAGGTCTCCACATAAACCCCCTGAGGGAACTGAGCCTGGGAGGTGGCCCTGCCCCCACCTGAACACCAGAACTTAAGCTCACAATGAATAGCAGCCGCGCCCGCCCCAGAAAGCACTGAGGCTTGGGAGCAGCATTTGAATCTCAGACTCCAAGCACTAGCTGGGCGGATCTAGGCAGGGGTGGAGAGGAATCTCAGAAGTCGAGTAACTGCCTGGGAAAATGCCCAGAAAAGGGAAGAAAAATAAGACCATAGAAAGCTACTTTCTAGGGGGACAGATATTCCCACTTTTCACTTCTGATGATGAGGAACAATTCTTACCATCAGGGAAAGATGTGCAGGTTGGGGCCTCTGTATCCCAGACATCCCAGGTGGATGTCCGGTGGGCTCAGGCCATGGAAGAACTCAAAAAGGATTTTGAAGATCAAGTTAGACAGGTGGAGGAAAAACTGGGAAGAGAAATGAGAGGGATGCAAGACAAGCATGAAAAACGGGTCAATACCTTGGTAAAGGAGACCCAAAAAAATGCTGAAGAAAATAACACCTTGAAAAATAGGCTAACTCAATTGGCAAAAGAGGTTCAAAAAGCCAATGAGGAGAAGAATGCATGCACGCACACACACATACACACATGCACGCACGTACAGAGACAGAGAGCACAGAGTGAATTGAATAGGATGGGATAATATCTTAAAAGAAATTAAGTTAAATGGTGAGAGAGAAATGTAGTGGGAGGAGAGAGGGTGAAATGGAATGGGGTAAATTATCTCTCATTCAAGAAGCAAACAGGAGACTTTTTAGTGGAGGGAAAAAGAGGAGAGCTAAGGAAAAAACATGAAGTTTACCCACATCACACTCAAGTAAAGGAAGGAATAAAATGCACACTCATTTTGGTATGAAAGTCTATCTTACAGTACAGGAAAGTGGGGGAGAAGGGGATAAGCAGGGTGGGGAGGATGATGGAAGGGAGGGCAATGGGAGGAGGGGGCAATTTGAAGTCAACACTCGGGGAGGGACAGAATCAAAAGACAGAAGGGAAACAAGGCGGGGCAGGGTAGGATGGAGGCAAATACAGTTAGTCTTACACAACATGACTATTATCGAAGTCATTTGCAAAACTACACAGATATGGCCTATATTGAATTACCTGCCTTCCCAAAGGGAATGGGTGGGAAGGGAGGGATGGGCAGAAGTTGGAACTCAAAGTTTTAGGAACAACTGTTTAGTATTGTTCTTGCTACTAGGAAATAAGAAATGCAGTTAATGGGGAATAGAAAGTCATCTGGCCCTACAGGACAAAAGAGAAGATGGGGACAAGAGAAGGGAGAGATGATAGAAGAGAGGGCAGATTGGTGATAGGGAAAATTAGATTGCTTGGTGTATTGGGTGGGGGGAGGGGACAAATGGGGAGAAAATTTGGAACCCAAAATTTTGTATAAATGAATGTAAAAAGTTAAATAAATAAATTTATATTTAAACAAAAAATAAAGAAGAACAGTTCAGGAGAGAGAAAAGGAGAGTTAATGGGACCAGGGAATCTTGAAAAAAAGGGAACTTAACACACAAAACAATGTGTTTATGGCAGCAAATCACGAAATAATAGTTTTTAAAAATCCAATTTTGGAGATAGATGGCTGAAAAAATAAACAACTGATGGGACTTTTAATATGAATAAATTAAAGTGTCCAATAAAAAAAGTCATAAACTATGGGAGAGCAAATCTTACTCTTTCTGCTTAAAAGAAATTTATTTATAGAGAGGAAGATATACACAAAATAAAACTGAATGAATGGAAAATTTTTTCTATGTATTTAGCAAAATCAAAAAAGCAAGAGTCACCACCATGCTATCAAACAAATAAAAACAAACAAAAACCCTATAGAAAAAATAGAGATAAACAAGGAAGTTAAATTATGGTCAGAGGAACCACAGACAACAAATTAAAATTATCAACAAACATATCTTTCAAATACTTCAAGATTCAACTATTCTTTTCTTTTTGCTTTTTACATGGGATCTTCTTTTTTAAAAAATATTTTCATTTATTTATTTATTTATTTATTCATTCATTCATTCGTCCATTTATTTATTTATTTTTATTATTTTATTTGTTTCCAGTGTTCTACAATCACTTCCATATAACTTAGATTTCTTTCCCCTCTGACTCCTCTCCTTCCCTGGGTTGGCATACAATTCTATACAGGTTCTACACATACATTCCTACTAAACACATTTTCACCTTTGTCATGCTGCGTAGAAGAATTAAAATGAATGGAGGAAATCATAAAACAAACCAAAACATAACACAAAAGAAAATGATCTGCTTCATTCTGCCATTGAATTTCATCGTTCTTTCTCTGGATATGGAAGATATTTTGCCTTAAAAGACTTGGGAATATTTTAAGTCCTTGCATTGCAATGAAGTTCTAAGTCTACCAGAAAAAATCATCTCACACTGTGGTAGTTTCTGTGTATAAAGTTCTCCTGCTTTTGCTTCTTTCACTTAGTATCAGGACATATATATGTTTCCAAGCCTCTCTGAAGTCATCCTGTTCATCATTTCTTATACCATAATAGTATTCCATTACATTCATATACCACAATTTATTCAGCCATTCCTCAATTGATGGTCATCCCCTTGATTTCCAGTTTGGGGCCACCACAAGAGCACTGCTATATATATTTTTGCACATGTGGGACCCTTTCCATTTTTTATGCTCTCTTGGGGATAAAGTCCTAGAATATATATTGCTGGGTTAAAGGCTATGCATATTTTTGTAGCCCTTGGGGCATAGTTCCAAAATTGCTCTCCAGAATGACTGGATCAGCTCACAGCTCCACCAAAAATGAATTAGTGTTCCAACTCTCCAACATCTTCTCCAATATTTATCATTATCCTGTTTTGCCATGTTTAACAATCTGATAGGTGTGATGTGTTATCTCAGAGTTGTTTTAATTTGCATCTCCTTAATCAATAGTGCTTTAGAGATTTTTTCATATGACTATAGACAGTTTTGATTTCTTTCTCTGGAAACTGCCTGTTTATATCCTTTGACCATTTATCAGTTGGGGAAACGATTTGTATTCTTGCACATTTGACTCAGTTCTCTATATACTTTAGAAAGGAAGCCTTTATCACAGACATCAGTTGCAAAAATTCTTTCCCAGTTTCCTGCTTCCCTCTTGATCTTGGTTGCATTGAGTTTGTTTGTGAAAAACTTTTCAATTTAATGTAATCAAAATTGTCCATTTTGCACTTCATAATGTCTTCTATCTCTTGTTTAGTCAAAAATTCTTCCCTTCTCCATAAATCTGATAAATGCACTATTCCTTGCTCCACTAATTTTTTATAGGATCAGTCTTTACACCTAGATCTTGTACCCATTTGCATTTTATTCTTGTGTACAGTGCCAGGCATTGATCTATGTATAGTTTCTGCCATACTGTTACCCCATTTTCCCAGCAATTTTTGTCAAGCATTGAGTTCTTATCCCAGAAGCTAGGGTTATGGGTTTATCAAAAAGTAGATTGCTATACTCATTGACTACTGTTTCTTGGGTACCTAACATATTCCACTGGTCTACCCTTCTGTTTCTTAGCCACTACTAAGTGGTTTTGATAATTACTGCTTTATAATACAATTTGCGATCCGGTAGAGCTAGGTCACTTTCCCTAGCATTTCTTTTCATTAGTTCCCTTGATATTCTGAAACTTTTTTCTTCCAGATGAATTTTGATATATTTTTTCTAGCTCTACAAAATAATTATCTGATACTTTGATTGGTATTGCACTGAAGTAAATTAATTGAGATAGAACCATCATTTGTATTATATTGGCTCGGGCAACCCATGAGCAACTGATGTCTTTTCACTTACTTAGATATGACTCTATTTATGTGAAAGGTGTTTTGTAATTGTGTTCATATAGTCCCAGGGTTTCTTTTGGCAGGTAGACTCCCAAATATTTTTTAGTGTCTACTGTAGCTTTACATGGGGTTTATCTTTCTATCTCTTACTGTTGGGCTTTGGTAGCAATATACAGAAATGCAGAAAACTTGTGTGGGTTTATTTTGTAATCTTCAACTTTGCCAAAGTTGTTTATTATTTCAAGTAGTTTTTTGCTTCATTCTCTGGGATTCCCTAAATATATCATCATATCATCTGTAAATAGTGACAACTTAGTTTCTTCTTTGCCTATTCTAATTCCTTCAATTTCTTTTTCTGTTCTTATTGCTACAGCTAACATTTCTAGTACCATACTGAATAGTAGTGGTGATAATGGATATCCTTGTTTTGCCCCTGATTTTATTGGAAATGAATCTAACTTCCTCATTGCATATAATGCTTGCTGAAGGTTTTAGGTAGAGACTGCTTATTAGTTTATGGAAAGTTCCATTTATTCCTTTTTTCTCCAGTGTTTTCAATAGGAATAGGTGTTGTATTTTGTCAAAACACTTTTCTGAATCTATTGAGATCACCATGTGGTTTCTGTTAGTTTTGTTTTTGATATGATCAATAGCGTTAATAGTTTTCTTAATATTGAACCTGCGTTCCTGGTATAAATCCTACTTGATCATAATGTATCATTCTCGTGATTAGTTGCTGTATTCTTTTTGCTAAAATCTTATTTAAAATTTTTGCATCTATATTCATTAGAGAAATTGGTCTTTAATTTTCTTTCTCTGTTTTGGCTCCTTCTGGTTTAGGCATCAAAACCATTTGTATCATAAAAGAATTTGAGAGGATTCCTTCTTCCCCAATTTTCCCAAATAGTCTATATAATATTGGAATTAACTGTTCTTTAAATGTTTGATATAATTCACTTGTGAATACATCTGATCCTGGAGATTTTTCCCTAGGGAGTTCATTGATGCCTTGTTCAATTTATTTTTCTGAGATTCAACTCTTAAAACAAACATCTGACCTTCAAAGGGACAAGACAGTAGTAAAATATTGACAAAATATTTTCATATACTTGTGATGATTAAAAAGTTTTTTTTTGATTTTTTAATTTATTTGTTTATTTAAATTTTTTACATTCATTTTCACAAATTTTTGGGTTCCAAATTTTCTCCCCTTTTATCCCCTCCCCCCACCCCAATACCCCACGCAATCCAATTTTCCCTATCTCCAATCTGCCCTCTCTTCTGTCATCTCTCCCTTCTCTTGTCTCCATCTTCTCTTTTCTCCTGTAGGGCCAGATGACTTTCTATTCCTCCTTAACTGTATGTCTTCTTTCCCAGTTGCAACAACAATACTAAACAGTTGTTCCTAAAACTTTGAGTTCCAAATTCTCCTCATCCCTCCCTCCCCACCCATTCCCCTTGGGACAGCAGGCAATTCAATATAGGCCATGTCTGTGTAGTTTTGCCAATGACCTCCCTGATAGTCGCATTGTGCAAGACTAACTGGATTACCATCCCTCCTAACCTGCCCCTCATTGTTTCTCCTCTGTCCTTTGATCCTGTCCCTCCCCATGTGTTGACTTCAAATTGCTCCCTCCTCCCTTTGCCCTCCCCTCCATCATCCCCCCCCTTGCAACATCTCCCTCTCCCCCACTTTCTTATACTGTAAGATAGGTTTTCATACCAAAATGAGTGTGCATTTCACTCCTTCGTTTAGTCAAATGTGATGAGGGTAAACTTCTTGTTTTTTTTTTTTTTTCTCAGCTCTCCTTTTTATCCCTCCACTAAGAAAAACTCCTATCTGCCTCTTAAATGACATATAGTTTACCCCCTTCCCTTTCCCTCCCCCTACATTTCTCTCTCACCATTTACCCTAGTTTCTTTTAAGGTATGGTCCCATCCTATTCAGTTCAATCTGTGCTCTCTATCTCTGTATGTGTGTGCATGTGTGTATGTGTGTGCATGCGTGTACATGTGTATGTGTGGTCCTACCAACTACCCAGATACTGAAAAGTTTTAAGAGTTACAAATATTGTCTTTCCATGTAGGAATGTAAACAGTTCACTCATGGTAAGTCCCTTAAGACTTCTCTTTGCTGTTTACTTTTTCATGCTTCTTCTCATTCTTGTGTTTGAAAGTCAAATTTTCTTTTCAGCTCTGGTTTTTTCATCAAGAATGATTGAAAGTCCTCTGTTTCATTGAAAGACCATATTTTCCCTTGAAGTATTATACTCAGTTTAGCTGGGTAGGTGATTCTTGGTTTGAGTCCTAGTTCCTTTGCCTTCTGGAATATCCTATTCCACGCCCTTCGATCCCTTAATGTAGAAGCTGCTAGATCTTGGGTTATCCTGATTGTATTTCCACAGTACTGGAATTGTTTCTTTCTAGCTGCTTGTAAGATTTTTTCCTTGAGCTGGGGGTTCTGGAATTTGGCCACAATGTTCCTAGGAGTTTCTCTTTTTGGATCTCTTTCAGGTGGTGATCGATGGATTCTTTCAATACTTATTTTGTCCTCTGGTTCTAGAATGTCAGGGCAGTTTTCCTTGATAATTTCATGGAAGATGATGTCTAGGCTCTTTTTTTGATCATGACTTTCAGGTAGTCCCATAATTTTTAAATTGTCTCTCCTGGATCTATTTTCCAGGTCAGTTGTTTTTCCCATGAGATATTTCACATTCTCTTCCATTTTTTCGTTCTTTTGGTTTTGTTTGGTGATTTCTTGGTTTCTCATAAAGTCATTAGACTCCATCTGTTCCATTCTAATTTTGAGAGAGCTATACAATTCAGTGAGCTTTTGAGCCTCTTTTTCCATTTGGCTCATTCTGCTTTTGAAAGCATTCTTCTCCTCATTGGCTTTTTGAACCTCCTTTGCCAATTGGGTGAGCCTATTTTTCAAGGTGTTAATTTCCTCAGCATTTTTTTGGGTCTCCTTTACCAAGGTATTGACCTGTTTTTCATACTTTTGTTGCATCTCTGACATTTCTCTTCCCAGTTTTTCCTCCACCTGTCTAACTTGCTTTTCAAAATCCTTTTTGAGCTCTTCCAGGGCCTGAGCCCACCCACCACCCCCCTGGGGTGTCTGCGGTACTGAGGCCCCGCCCTCCACATCTTTCCCTGATGGCAAGAATACGTCCTCATCTTCGTCCGATCCGAAGATCGGGATCATTTGCATTTGTTGGAAAAAACTCTCTAAAGTCTTATTTTTCTTCCCTTTTCTAGGCATTTTCCCAGCCAGTTACTTGACTTCTGAGATTCCTTTCCACCCCCACCTGGATCCGCCCAGCTAGTGCTTGGCCTCTGAGATTTAAATGGGCTTTCCTCCTGCCGGCTGTCAATCAGTGAGCTTTAGTTCAGGTGCTGGGGTGGGGCCAGGGCTGCCTCCGAGACTCTGATCCCTCGGGGGTTTTATGCAGAGACTTTCAGGAATGGAGCGGGTGGGGGCGGGGTGGGGGGCCCGCCTCCCAATCTCAGCTCCCCTGGGGGTCCCGAGCAGAAGCCTTCAGCAACAGAGCGGGGTGGGGGCAGGGCCGTCTTCCAGGCTCAGCTCCGTCCGGTTTTATGCAGGAATCTTCTGTAATGAAGATCCTGCCTGCCGCTGGGGGATTCCTGGGTCCCGGTCTGCTGCTGCCTCAGCCGCCGCCCACACCTCTGCCTCCGTCACTTCCTGCCCCCATCCCTGCCGCCGCGCTTCCTCCTGAGGGGGCCCGAGTCACGGAGACGCCCCGCTTCCCCTCTCCTTCAGCCTGGCTTTCTTTCTCACTGACCTGTAGCTTCTGTGGGCGGAGGGACTTTCCCAGCTGCTGGAGCTTCCGTCTCTGAAGCCTGCTCGGATCAGCTTCTCTGGGGCCTCGGCCAGGGCAGCGCTGGGGGTCGGGTTTACTTTCCGGGGCGGACCCTGGGGACGGGTCTTCAGGGCTCCCTGGAACGGAAATCTCTTCCAGTCTGCTTCTGCATACCTCGTATTCACCCAGAAGCTATGGGGGACTCTTTTTACATTAATTCTATGGGCTTTGGTTTTGGAGCTCGTAAACGTGCGTCCTTCTACTCTGCCATCTTGGCTCCGCCCCCCTTAAAAAGTTTTAAGAGGCAAATTTTATGAGTAATTTAATCATTCTATTAATTATTCCAGAATGTTATTAACAAGGGATGACAATTTGGCCATCTTTCTTAGCCCAAATACAATTATGATAGGGTGGGCTCATAGCTCATATACCTCTGAAAGAGTAGGTGTTTGATGAAGACCACATGTCACCCTTGAAGAGGAAAACCATTTGTATACTCAGACCACCTCCAGCCTTACATTTTCTAGTCAAAAGGATCTTTCTCCACTCAAGCTTGACTGAATGGAATTCCCCTGAGAAAGAGATTTCTGGTAAGACTGGGTTGGGTCCTATGGAAGAGAAGTTGAACTTGACCTTCAGAGACTGAGGTCCTCGAAATACAAAAGAAAGGGAGACCTATGAATCCTCCAAAATCTCAGGCTATTAATATTTTTCAAGATATTTGGAGACCCTGATTCCAAGAACTGAGGTCCAGAAAGCAGGCTGTGTGCTGAGCTTTGCACAACAGTAATCCTTTTCATTCTGAATGATTTCATCCTCTGGCAAAGTGTATTGCTTTAACCAGCACCAGGTGCTCACTGAGATGTTTACATTTGAAGGTCCTCCTATTTCTCCGCGGACCTGGGAGCCATCCAACATACCTGTTAGCATGCTTACAATCCCTGTTCCTTATAACTGCCAAGTGAATCAAAATTATTGAGTAAAATTGCCTTGATATTCTGGAACCAGAAGCTAAAATAGAAATTGAAAGAATCAATTGATGACCTTCTGAAAGAGATTTCAAGATGAAAACTCCAAGGAATTTTATAGCTGAATTCCAGAGCTCCTAGTTCAAGGAAAAAAAAAATATTGCAAGCACTCAGAAAGAAACAATGCAAATATCATGGAGCCACAGTTAGGACACACTAAGATTTAGCTGACTAAAGAATGAGAGGGCTTAGAATATGATGTCTTGGAGGGCAAAAACATTAGCATGACAGCCAACAATTATATAGAAAATCTGACTCTTAAATAAGAGACTCAGTAGAAGTAATGTAAAATGGGAAACAGGAAAGGGAAATTATGAGGAATTCAATACTTTTTTTTCTATTAAGTTATTTTTAGTTTTCAACACTCATTTCCACAAGATTTTATGTTCCAAATTTTCTCCCCATCTCTCCCCTACTGGCACCTGAAGTCAGTGTGCATTCTGATTACTCCTTCCCTCAATCTGCCCTCCATTCTATCATCCGCTCCCTTCTCTTATCTCCTTGCCCTCCATTTTTTTGTCTGGCAAGATAAATTTCTATATCCTATTGCCTGTATGTCTTATTACCCAGTTGCATGTAAGACAATTTTTAAAATTCAAATTTAAAATTTTGAGTTTCACATTATCTCCCTTCCTTTCTTCCTTCCTACCCCAACTGAGAAGGCAAGCTATTTGATAAAGGTTTTACATGTGCAGTCATACCAAACACTTCTATAGCAGTAATGTTGGGAAAGATTAACTGTATTTCCCTCCATCCTATCCCAACTTCCATTTATTCTATTCTCTCCTTTGACCCTGTCCCTCCTCAAAAGTATTTTCATCTCAGTACTAGCTCTTCCTTCTATCATCCCTTCCTTATCCCCTTAGTGTGTATGTTATTTCCTCTTTAATTCAAATCTGATGAGTGTAAGTTTCATTCATTCCCTCTTGTCTCCTCCCCTTTCTTCTCCACTGTAAAACATTTTTTCTTACCTCTTTTAGTGAAGATAATTTAGCCCATTCTACCTCTCCTTTTCTCCTTTGGCCAATATATTCTTCTCTCACACCTTAATTTTATTTTTTTAGATATCATTCCTTCATGTTCAAGTCATACTGTACTCTCTCTCTCTCTCTACACACACACACACACACACACACAGACACACACACACACGTGTGTATATATACGTATATATACATATACATACATATACACACACACACACACACACACACACACATATATTCCCTCCAGCTACCCTAATAATGAGAAAGGTCTCATGAGTTGCAAATATCACCTCTCCATGTAGAAATGTAAACAATTCAACTTTAGTAAGTCCCTTATGACTTTTCTTTCCTGCTTACCCCGTCATACTTTTCTTGATTCTTGTATTTGAAAGTCAAAATTTCTGTTCAGCTGAATGCTTGAAAGATCTTTATTTCATTCAATATTCATCTCTCCCCATCCCAAGGTATTTTACTCAGTTTTGCTGGGTATGTGATTCTTGGTTTTAACCCTAGCTCCTTTGACCTTAGCAATATAATATTCCAAGTTCTTTTTGATGACTTCATGTAGAAACTGCTTAATCTTTTGTTATCCTGCAGAAAGCAATATAGTACTTGTATTGCTTATTTCTGACTGCTTTCAATATTTTCTCCTTGACCTAAGAACTCTGGAATTTGGCCACAGTAATTCCCAGGAGTTATCCTTTTGAAACGGAAATGACTGATGGATTTTTCCAATTTCTATTTTTCATTCTGGTTCTTGAATAAATGGGTGGTTTTCCTTGATAATTTCTTGAAAGATGATGTCTGGGCCTGTTTTTTGATAAGGGCTTTCAGGGAGTTGAATAATTTTTCAATAGTCTCTCCTTAATCTATTTTCCAGGTCATTTGTTTTCCACTAATATATTTCATATCATCTTCTGTTTTTTTTTCATTCTTTTGGTTTTGTTTCATAATTTCTTGATTTGCCACAGTCATTAGTTTTTATTTTTTCCATCCTAATTTTTAAGGAAATATTTTATTCAATGACCTTTGACACCTTCTTTTCTATTTGGTCTATTTTTAAGGCATTATTCTCCTGATTGGTCTTTTTATTTTCTTCAGTATTTTTTGGATTTACTTAATCAAACTGTTGACTTGATTTTTATGATTTTCTTCCATTAGTCTCACTTCTCTTCCCAATTTTTCCTTGACTTCTCTTACTTGATTCTCAGAAACCTTTTTGAGCTCTTCCATGACTGTATTGTTAAAGAATTAATAATGGAATGGGACGATCTTTCCCATCCATTAATATGTCTATGTAATCTTCTTGAGTCACATGGAATCCTGAGTAACATGGAAACTTGTGTCACACATGTCTCAGTCACAAGGATCCTGTGGTGGGAGGACCTTACTGCTTACTGAATGGGTAGAGCAGAAAGAGGTGGAGCATGAAGTTGTGAGTTGACATTTGGAGAGAGAGAGAGAAAGAGAGAGAGAGAGAGAGAGAGAGAGAGAGAGAGAGAGAGAGAGAGAGAGAGAGAGAGAGGAGGAAGTGAGACAGAGAGCAATTACAGTGGGTGAGAGAAGGGCATTTTGCTTAGGGGATCCTGTTCATGGGAAGGCCTGAGAGAGGGAAGGTTTGGGAATGGCATTGCTTCCTGCATTGATAATGTGTACAGACCTCTTGGTAACTATGATAGATTTGTCTTTCTGATATACTAATACATATCTTGCTTCCATCTTCAAGGAAGAGGGTCTGTTATATCTTGCAATTCACATCTAGAAATTCACCAGCATATTCATAGTAGCTGTTGTGAGTATCGTCTTGGTGATTTAGTTGCCTGAGATCAATTCATATTTTTCTTGGAGGCTTTGGATATAGGAGCTTTAACTTTGTTTCCTTCTTCTGGTTGTGTGTTTTGATCTTTCTTATTGCCAAGGTAAGATTCTATAGTCTGATTTGCCTCCTGCTATTTGCTCATTTTCCCAGCCAATTATTTGACTTTTTAGTTTTTTGTCAAGGTAGGACTCTGCTTCAAGTGAGGTGGAGTTGGTATACTGTCCCAAGTATTGAAGATTTTCTGCAGTTCTTTTCAGAGACACATCTGTGGACCTGTACATTTTCAGTTCTTCCCAGGTTTTGTGACCAAAGGAGAGGTGTTTACTACTTTCCTGTTCTGTGAATGACCACAAGCATGTTTTTCTGTCATAGAACTGTGAGGATTCCTTCTTCACTGCTGCCGCAAACTTTGCCATACCAGTGCTTCTTCTCAGCAGGACTGTCAATCAGGATTGTGACCCAAATCAAAGCATGGGCAAAGCAAGAGAACCCTGCCACAGAGTCAGCAAAAAGATCCTTGCAATTTCCCTCTTATCGCAGTTTGATCCTTCCACCATCTGTGGGCTGAGAGCTTCAGAAGCAGACACTGCCACTGCCAGACTGTGCTACTCTAACCCAGGTCTGCAGGACTTTTGTACTAACCTTCTAAATTGCCTTTAGCATTTTTTGGGTTGAGAAGCTTGGAAAACAATTGCTGCAACTGCCAGTGATTCAGTTCCCTGAGGCTTGCTCTGGCCTGGCTGTTCCAGTGCAGCAGACCCTGGCTTGTGCTCCTCTCCTAGTCCGGTGTAACAGACTTTTCCTGTTCACCTTTCAACTTGTCTTGGGCCGGAAAGTTGTTCTGCTCTGTCATTTTGTGAGTTCTGCAGCTCTAAAGTTTGTTTAGGATCATTTTTGCAGGTATTTGGAGGTGTTTGGGTGAGAGCTCAAGCAAGTCTGTGTTTTTACTCTACCATCTTGACTCTGCTCCCCTGGGGTTCAATAAGTTTGAACTGATGACATTCCTTCATGGTAATATGAGACTTCTCACTCCTAAGAACTTTATCATTATTAAGGTAGTTAGAAGAAATATATATATATATATATAGATGGGGAAATGAGTGTGTACTATGAAGTGATGACATCTATAAAAATAAAATTTTAGGGATGAGAAATAGGGATGCACTGGGAGAGGAGGGGAGGAAAGGTAAAATGAGGAAAATTATCTCATATAAAAGAGGCATTGAAAGGAAGAGCTTTTACAATGGAGGGAACAATGTGGTATGGCAAAAAACATTTGAAATTAACTCCCTTCTAAATTGACTTAACAAGTAAAGAGTATACACACATTTTGTGTAGAAATATATCAGTAAAAGGAGGGTGAGAAAGAAAATAGTGAGTAAAACTAAGATTGAGGGAAATTAACTAACAGCAATTTTAACTTTGGAGTATGAAAAGGATGTTTGTAGCAACTCTCTGTGGTGGCAAAGAACAGGAAATTGTAGGGAACCCCATCAATTGGGGAATCTTGGAACAAGTTGTGATGTGTGGTTCTGATGGAATGCTACTATGCTAAAAGAAACGATGAGCTCAAAGATCTTAGAAAGGCATGGAAAGACTTGGAAAAAATGATGAAGAGTGAAGTGAGCAAAACCAAAAGAACATATACAGTAACAATATTGTTTTCAGAACAAATCTGAATAAAAAAGCTATTTTGACCACTATAAATACACAATTAAAAATTAAGGCCAGATAAAGGAATATGCTACCTCCATCTAGAGGAAGACCTGAAAGACTGAAGTATGCATACAATAATTACACATTTATATATATATAAGTCTATCTATATATATATAAACTATATACATATATATACATATTTACACACATGTTTGTGTATATACATACATACATACACACAAACATTCATAGACATTCCTGCATCTTTGTGTCTAATGGTAACCATATCTAGAGTGGGGTGGGAAGGAAGAAAAAAAGAAAAAAAAGAAATTTAGATGATAACTTTAACATATATTTGCAGGGAATAGTAAATTGTACATAAGAAATTTGCATTTTCATGTGCAATCATCTTTCTATTGTACTGTTGTGGAAGCTTTGATCCCTGAACTGAAAATTAAATATCTTTTTAAAAGGAAGAAAGAAACATGAGTGTAACCATGTGAAAGAACTTTATTTTTCCAGAACCCCATCTAGATTACTCAAGGGCAGGATCAATCCACGGGCACTGGCTCAGAGGCCCTCATTTTTGAGACTTCAATGTACTCTGCATCTTCCTGGATCTGTGGCCCTTCCTGACTCTGATATCTCCAGCAGCTCAGAAAAGTTTCTCTCCCAGATCACACTGATTGGGGTTTTGGCCTGTCCATTTCTTTGTTCTTCAAGACTGTGGGGAATTCTCATTAATTATTAGTAATGCCTTCTGATGATTTACACTTGAGACAAAATTTAATTTTATCTGAGACATCCCTAACCAACCTGTCAGAATGCCTTGTCCCCTACAGGTGACATGATAATTATATTCTGGGGAAGCTGAGCTCACAGAACTTCATTCCCATAAATGGTTCTCCCCTGGACTGTACTTGTAGAGACATAGAAGTGAATAGGGAAGATGTGGCTTGCTGCATACACAGATCTTTCCTCTCTCCTATCAGCTGAGGAAAAGGGTCAGATAAGTGTAGTAAGTGTATCTTGTCTTCTAACCTCAGAGGAAAGGATTTGGATGACAATGGATTGCTTCAAATCTTCAACCTAACTCAAGATTACTTTAATTGAGGAAGAAAAAAAGTTTAGAAAAGTCTATGAAAAGAGATCTGGATTTTCTCCAGTGATCTCAGGGTGACACTTTCATCTCCCTCTTCCTCTGAGTATAACTATGATTCCCATCTTTATTATTGTGCTTTGCATACCTTTTTCTTCACATATTATTTTTGTCTTTTTTCTGTGTTCCTTATATGCTTTTTCTCCCTCTGCTCAGATCATCTCTAAGTGCATCATCAGAATGAAGTACTTGATTCTTTTCCTTTCTGAAAGGGGCATTCTCTTGGTTTCCTTCCTTCTCTCTTCTTTAGACTCTAAACTCTTTCAGTGTCTTTCTTTCCTTTAAGCCAAAAGTGATTCTAAGATGCCCCAGTTTGTCCTTGGAGTATAGTAGGTTTATTATTATTATCTAGTCAATTACTCATGCCTGACCCTTCATGATCTTATTGGGGTTTTCTTGTCAAATATACAAGAGTGGTCTGCAATTTCCTTGCACTTCATTTTATAAGTGAGAAAACTGAGACAAACAGGGTTAAGTAACCTGCCCAGGGTTATGGAGTTAACAAATGTCTAAAATTGAATTTGAGCTCAGGTTCTCCTAACTCTAGGGGCTGAAACTCTTTCCACTGTACCATGTAGCTGCCCAACATAGTCCTGGGCATGAAAAAAACATAAAACAAAGGGCCCTGACCTAAAAGAACTTTCATTATAGTTAAAGAAAATAGCACATAGAAATCCAAGTAAATATGGAATGTTTGCTATCTAGGTGAGATATATATTATATACAGAGGTATATACATAAACATATATAAATTATCTCTATCTATATGCACACACACACACACACACACACACACACACACACACAATGGTTATTCTGTACCATCGGCAGCTAGGGCCTTTTTCAAGATGAGGAATTTTAACTGAGGTTTTCACATATTTAGCAACTAAAAGTTAGCAGAGAGTGCTTCCCAAGTCAGCCTGAGCAGGAAAAGGAAGATGAGAAATTGACAGTGAACAGAAGTAGGCCACTTTTGCTGGAATATAAAGTGTTTGAAAAATACAAGTGGTCTTTTTTGAACCACTCAGTTATAGCATGTTGTTTTTTCATGTACGCTTCTAGTTCTGGGAGGTCTTATGTCTCATTAGTCATTGGATAACTTTTAATTTTATTTTTGTCTTGTTGGATCTGGAGGCCATATTTTTTCTGCTGTTATTATTTTTCCTGTTGTCATTGTGTTTCCTGTTGAATTATCTGCTAATGTTCAAGGCTTTTAGTTTTCCTTTTCTTCCTGAGATCTTTGGTATAACTTATTTCCTCTATTGTTCGCTTTGTGACTCTGACTCTGTCTCTTCTGATTTTAGTTTCCTTAGTGCTGACTCTCAAAGCATCTCACTCTCTTCTAATACTGGATAGTTCATAGTTCACTAGCTTAACTCTCTCTCCTAAGTGACTTTTGGGAGGACAAAAGTGTCCCTGGCTGGATACCAAGTATTTTCCTCAGACAGTGGAATGCTTTGTAGATCCACCCCACAAATTGTTTTACATCTTCTATTCCCAGAGATGTCATGCAGGTGCCATCTGTTATTTTTTTAAATGTTTGTTTGCTTTTGAAATTTGAGTCTCTTTAACTCTTTGAGAAGGAGAGGTGGTGGTTACATTGGTATTGAGCTTTATTTTAAGTGTAGACACATTTCCTATCTATTTCCCTATGCTTTATACTCTTTTACAGAGAAATTTGACAGTAAAGAAAGCTGTCCACCTCAGTGCTGGTTGTGTGGCCAAGTGCTTTCATAGTCTGGAAGGCTGAAGGAGTGGCTGCTTATCTGTCCTAGCTTGAGTAGACTTCTTTATCTTGGAGTGCAGATTTCTACAGCATTCCTTTTGGATTCTGACACCCTAAATCATGGACAATGCTGAAATTTCTTTGTTTTTACTGTGTAGTTTCTGTATTAGAAATGTTTAAGAGATTAAGGGAATCAAAGAAAAGGTTTAGCCCTTCATCTTATTTATCACATTACCCACAAATATATTTCTTACTACTTAAATAAAAGAAAGAGTGAGAATGGTAAGAAAAGTATGAAGCAAGAACCCTAATAATCTTCAATACAAATAATGTATAGAATTTAATTGCAAGTAGAGTAAAAAAGAAACTAGAAAAGTTAGAAATTAGTGGATTTTTTTATACCAGTAATGCAGGGCTTTTCATCACTATGATGATGATAAAATAATAAATCTACTTAGTAGAAAAAACAAAAATATTATAGGTGCTAAATGACTTAGGGCAAAATATAACATTAATATTAATTGCATAATCCAGAAATTATTGGAAATATAGATTTCTCATTAATATAGTAAATGTTCTCAAGTTAAATCAAGGATTATATATGAAGGAGAAAAGATGGAGGTCTTTCCCCAAAGATATTATCGTCACTATTATTTAACATTATGCTAGAATGCTAGCTATGTTAATAATTTAAAAAGTTGAGGAAGTAAGCATAGGTAAAAAAAATAAAAATTTTACTTTTATAGATGAAATGATTATTTACTCAATAAACCCTAAATGTCAACAAAAGATAATTGACAGAATGAACAAATTCAAGAGAATTATATGGTATAATATAAATTGACACAAACCATCAGCATTACTGTAAGTTATATAGAAAACTAATCCATCAGGGAGGCCAAACACTTCTAAGCATTTGCTATGTGGTACATACCATATGTAATTTTGGGAATACAAATGCAAACAAAAAGGATTTCCATCCCTGTCCCAAAGGAGCTTGCATCTTAGAATGTACCATGTAAAAAGAAATTCAAAAGATTACATTGAGAGGAAGTACACATGCTAATTATGAAAGTCAGAACTATATCCAGGAGGGAAATGAAATATATACAGTCCCTTCTCATTGCAAAAAGAATTTGAGGACTCCTAAAGAAAACTATCAGTGAAAGAAGTGGGGGAGGAATGGTAGAGGAATTTTCCAGTCTGAGAAGGAAGCTTAACTCATGATGATGAGGCCAAAAATACAGCCAGGAGGGGAATGGAGAAAGACCTAGAAATGAAGTTCCTTCCAAAATAACAAAAGAAGCAAAACACAAAGCTGATAATATCTGTGAATTTTGAATATCCATCTATAAAATTCCTAATAGAAATTGAAAATAATCTCAATAAGAGAATCATCAATTTCTCATTCATACATTGAGTGATTATAGGAAAAATTATAATTCTTCCACCTAAATTAATTAACCATTCTCAAACATGACATTAATAAAAAGAAAAAAAAGGTTAAGAATCACAAGGGTAAAAAATAATTAAAAAAAGGGAAATTAAAAGGTGTATCAGTGCAACAACTTAAATTGTACTAAAAAATCAAGAGAGAGAGAGAGAGAGAGAGAGAGAGAGAGAGAGAGAGAATTACATTATAAGTGAACTGATGAGGTTATCAACAGAGAAGTTGATAGAAAACCTTAGTAACATTGTGTTCAATAAACTCAAAGGTAGGTTACTTGAGGAAGGAAGCACTGATTTATAATTAACCAAGGGCACAACTGTACAGCAGTCTGACAGAAATCAGGTTTGGACCTACACTTATTAGCATATCCAATCCAATTCAATACAATACAATCAACATTCATTAAGTATCTATTGTGTGTTAAATATAGGCAAGATAATATAAAGACTATCTGTGCCCCGAAGTGGCTAACCAAATAGTGGGGGTAGGAACATACTTTAAATTATGGATGCCAAGTATAGGAGGTAGAAAAGCAGGTTGTTGGGGAGAGGGGGAAGGTGAATGGGACACCAGGGGCCATCTTATTCTGTGGAGTTGAACCCAGGCAGAGCAGCAGATTCAGAGTGGAGTGAATCATAAAGTCTTGATCCTACTCTATATAAAGGAAGGCATTGGGAGGAG